>JABUQX010012962.1:0-2500 GCA_015478945.1 Trachelipus rathkii | reverse complement strand
TATTATATATATATATATATATATATATATATATATATATTATATATCCAAATAAATTGCGATATACCTTCTTTGGCAAAGGTAAAAAAATCATAAAATTTTAACAAATCTGTTGCCACAATTCTCACAATGCGATGTGACTATGCAAAACCTATTACATCTTTTGGAATCACACATCATACACTGGGTAATCAGCCAAAAAATCGTCAGGGTTTTCTCAGCATATTTAGACTAATTTTTTGGTGTTCTGAGTCCAAAAATCACCTTGGTTTTTGCTCTAATCAGGTCAACCTTTTGAGATACAGCCATAGGCCTACCTGACGAGCTATACATATAATAATTATCATATGTATAGCTCGTCAGTTAGGCCTATGGCTGTTCTCAAAAAGTTGGCCTGATAGAGCAAAACCAAGTTGATGATTTTTTGGACTCAGAACACCAAAATTAATCTAAATATGCTGAGGTTTTGAGTTCAATCCTATATTTCTGGAAGAATATAGCGAATTATTCATATATAAATGGTTGCTTCTGATGTTTTTCTGTTTCAAAATGACTAATTGACCTTTTTTCTTTCTTTTCACAGTATAGATATGGCTTCAGCGCGACGGTCATGCAGGAATAATCCTGACGTTTTCTGCTACATCTGCGGAGAATACACGATGGCAATGCCAGGAAGGGCAATCACAGAGCTTTTTGAAGCGCGCCTCCAGCTACTTTCAAGTCAAGCTGGTGACCAGATAAGTCCCTGGGCACCGAACACGGGTGCAAGACGTGCGTGGAATATTCCTCCGGCGGTGAGAAGGGCACGAAAACTTCATCCTGAAGTTTGGGAAATTTTCCGATGGTGTTGGAGGGAGCCGTCTGACATGAATCGGATTGTTTTTCTGCGCCATCCGTACTACTCGGCATCAACCGGAAGAATCGAAGCAGCCTCCAGTACCCCGACTTTCCATCTGCCCGCAGTCGCGTTGCTCACTGCGAGAATTCTCCCTGTACCCAGCGTGCAGAGAGCTTCCTGACAGCGACGAGGAGGCCACCACTGCATATGAGGGAGGAGATACAGATGAGGAGTATGGAACACAAGATGGTTACAATGTGAGCTTAATGATCTGGTTCGGGAACTCAGCTTGTCGAAGACTTCCGCCGAGCTGTTGGCCTCCAGACTCAAAGAGAAAAATCTACTCGGTGAGGACGCGCGTATCCCGTTCTTTCGTAGAAGGCATCAGGACTACATGGGCTACTTCTGCGAGGAGGAAGACCTCGTGTACTGCCGAGATGTCGCCGGTCTTCTTGCTAAACTCGGCGATCCTCAATATGATCCGAGAGATTGGCGACTCTTCATAGACAGTAGCAAACGCTCTTTGAAGAGTGTGCTCATACACAAGGGGGAACGAGTTCGCCTCAATTCCTCTTGCGCACTCACTCCACAACTCTCAAAGAGAAATATGAAGCAGTCAAGTACGTGCTCGACAAATCCCAATATCAGCAGCACCAATGGATCAACTGCGTCGACCTTAAGATGGTGAACTTCTATTGTCACAGTCCGGGTACCAAACAGTACGCCAATGCTTTTATGTAAGGTGGGCAGTCGAGACAGGGAGCCCAGCACTATGCTGAAGAACGAGGGGCCGCCGCGAGAGCAGTTAGTACCTGGGGCAAGCGCAAAATCATAAACGAACCTCTTGTTGACCGGGAAAAAATTTTGTCCCACCGCTTTACATCAAGCTTGGGTTAATGAAAACAGTTCACGCGCGCTTCTGGACATAGGATGGGAGGTGCTTCAACTACCTGTTCCGAGCCTTCCCTGGAGTCACCATTAGAAGCTGAAGGCGGCATTTTCGATGGCCCGCAGATACGGCAGCTCATCAAGGACACATAGATCGAAAACTCCATGAACACGCTAGAGTGCGCCACCTGGAGGTCGTTTGTGCAGGTGGTGAACAACTTCCTGGGGAACAAGAAGACAGCAAACTACGGCACACTCATCAACAGCATGATAAAGAACTTCCAAAACATCGGGTGTTTGATGAGTATAAAGATGCATTTTCTGTTCTCACACATGGAGAGGTTTCCTGAAAACCTTAGTGGTGCGGTCAGCGACGAGCAGGGAGAAAGGTTCCATAGGACATGCGTCAAATGGAGGAGAGGTACCAGGGGAGGTGGGACGCAATCATGCTCGCGGACTACTGCTGGTCGCTGAAGAGAGACAACCCAGCAGCTGCTCACACACGGAATCGAGGAAACGGGGATTTACGCCGTGAACTCTGAACTTTTGTGTCACGTAACGCTCCATGTCACATGTTTTAAACTTATCAAATGTAATCGAGTATAATAATAAATGAATGAAATTTTGGATAACGTTGACTTTTATTTACCCAGGAAAACGGAAAACCGAATGTTTATGATCTCAGGAATTGGGTTTTTGGACGAAAAATAGTTTTTTTCTTAAATTCTGTAGCGAACAAACCAGCACCTGATTGGAAAAAAACAAAGAGTAGAG
>JABUQX010012961.1:0-16432 GCA_015478945.1 Trachelipus rathkii | reverse complement strand
CCTAGTAGTATGGCAGTATTTTTAAGAAGACAGAAGACTGCCTAGAGTTAGGCAGTCGCGTCCTAAGATAGGGCCGCTATGCCATATAGCAGGAGTTATGCGGTAGTAGGCAAAGTTTTAAGAAGGTCATGATAGTAGTAATTAGAGGCACCAGTCAAGAAGGCTCCGCTGCTCCCGTTAAGTGGATAGGCAACGGTTAAGAAGAAAAAGAGAAAGACTGCCTACACGATCGTTTCTTATTAAAGCGGGTGCAGGGCCAACGTCAAGAAATAAAAGATAAAAAAAAGGCTCTTTGCCTAGGTAGTTGCGCTGGACGTTTTTTTAAGAAGAACTGACTAGTATGTCTATGCAAGGAAAGCAGTATTACAGATCTGCCTTATGGACTAGGAGGGCAGGTCAAGAAAGGTGCTAGCGGTAAGCACGCATGTTAAGAAGGCTGCTGCCTGGATGAGTAGGCATGAGTCAAGCCAGCTGCTCAGGGCGGTAAGGCAGCTTTTTTTAAGTAGAAAGACCTGCCTAGAGATATAGGCAGTTCAAGAAGGCTTCCTTAGTAGCCTGAGCGACGGCAGTTACAGCAAAAGAGCGCTGTATTAGGGTAGGGCAGCTCACAGTCAAGGAAGGCTGCCTAGGTTATGGCATTATAAGATAAAAGAGTAAGGCTGCCTAGGTATGCAGTTAAGAAAAGGGCTGCCTAGGTAGGCAGTCAAAAAGCTGCCCCTAAGGTTAGGCACAGTTAAGAAGAACTGCCTAGCGGTTTTTTTAGACAGTCAAGGTAGAACCTGCCCTAGGTAGGAGTCAAGAAGGCTGCCTAGTACATAGGCAGTCTAAGAGAAGGCATGACCTAACGTAGGCAGTCAAGCAAGAGGCTGCCTAGGCAGTCAGCAGTCAAGAGGCTGCCAAAGGGTAGGCAATTAAGAAGGAAACTTGCTAACAAGGTAGGCAGTCAAGGAAGGCTGCCTAGGTAGGTAGTTAAAGAAGACCTGCATAGTTGTAGCAGTCCCAAGAAAGCTGCCTAGGTAGTCATTCAAGAAGGCTGCCTAGATGTAGGCAGTTTCAAGGGAGGCTGCCTAGACGCGTAGCGCCAGCTAAGAACAGGAAAGGACTGCCTAGCGGCGCAGGCAGTCAAAGATAGGCTGCCTAGTAGGGCAGGTGTACACAGATTTAAGGTAAAGGCTTCTCTAGGATGTATATAGTGCAGTCAAGAGAGACAAAGGCTAGACTTTGCCTTTAGGCTAGGCATGTTAAGAAAGACTGCCTAGCGTAGGGGCAGTCAAGAAGGCCATCGCCCAAGCCCTAGTAGGCAGTTTAAAAATGCAGCTGATTAGTAGGCAGTCAAAAGGCTAGCCTAGGATTAGGCAGTTTAAGAAGCGAGTGGCCTAAGCGTAGGCACGTTCGATCTCACAAGAGGTTCAAGAAGGCTCTGCCTAGGTAGGGAGTCAAGTAAGGTGACCTAGGTAGGCAGTCAAGAAGGCTGCCAGGGTAGGCAGTCAAGAAGGCTGCGTAGGTAGGCAGTCAAGAAGGAAGCCTAGGTAGGCAGTCAAAGAGGCTGCCTAGGCAGGCAGTCAAGAAAGGCCGCCTTAGGTAGCAGTCAAATTGGCTGCCTAGGTAGTGCAGTAAGAAAGGCTGCCTAGGTGGGGAGAGGCAGTCAAGACCGGCTGCCTGTGTAGCCAGTTAAGAAGGCTGATTTGGTAGACAGCAAGAAGGCTGCCTAAGGTAGGCCAGTTATAAGACTTCCTAGGTAGGGCCAGTCAAGAAGGCTGCCATAGGCTAGGCACCAGTCAAAGAAAGGTCTGCTAGGAAGCAGCAGAAGGCTCCAAAGGTAGGCAGTCAAGGGAAGGCTTGCCTAGCGGGCGACCATAGGCCAGTCAAAAGAAGGCTTGCCTAGCGAGGCAGTCAAGAAAAGGACTGCTGCCTTAGTGCAGTTAAAGAAGACTGCTAGGAGGCAGTCAAGAAAGGGCTCTGCCTAGGTAGTGGTAGGCAGTAAAAATAAGGCTGGCCTAGTAGGCAGTTTAAGAAGAAAAGAAGATACTGCCTAGGTAGGGCAGTCAAGAAGAGGCTGCCTAGGTAGGCAGTTAAGTAAAAGGCAGAAACCTCTGCACCTAGGTGCAGTCAAAGTAAGGCTTGCTAGAGGGCCACGTTTTAAGAAGACTGGCCTAGGTATAGGCAGTTAAAGAAGAAGACTGCCTATTGGCAGTCAAGAAAGCCCGATACCTGCCTAGGTAAAGGCAGTCAAGAAGGCCTGCCTAGGTAGGCAGTTTAGGAAGCCTGGCTGATTAGTGTTGCGCACAAATGATCTGATTACGTATTCAAGAAGCTGCCCATAGTAGACAGTCAAGAGGTCTGCCTAGGTAGGCAGTTTAAGAAGACTCCTAAGTATTGGCAGTCAAGAAGGCTGCCTAGTAGGGCTACTGTCAAGAAAGGCTGCCTAGGTAGGCAGTAGAGAAGGCTGCCTAGATAGGCAGTAAACAAGACTGCCTAGGTAGGCAGTCAAGAAAGCTGGCTTAGGTAGCAGTCAAAAAGGCTGCCTAGGTAGGCAGTTAAGAAGACTGCCTAGGTAGGCAGTCAAGAAAGCTGCCTAGGTAGGCAGTCAAGGAGGCTGCCCAGGGAGGGAGGGCAGAAAGGCGGCCCCGGTGGGGAGGGAAAAGAAGGCGGCCAGGGTGGGGGTGGCAAAAAAGGGCTGCCTAGTAGGCAGTTAGAGAAGGCTGGCTAGGTAGGCCAGTTTTAGAAGACTGCCTAGGTAGGCAGTCAAGAAGGCTGCCTAGGTAGGCAGTTAAGAATGCTGCCTAGGTAGGCAGTCAAGAAGGCTGCCTAGGTAGGCAGTTAAGAAGACTGCTTGGTAGGCAGTCAAGAAGGCTGCCTAGGTAGGCAGTCAAGAAGGCTGCCTAGGTAGGCAGTCAAGAAGGCTGCCTAGTAGGCAGTCAAGAAGCTTTGCTAGCGCAGCAGTCAGAAGCCTGCAAAGGTAAGGCAATTAATAAGACATGCCTAGAGGCCAGTCAAGAAGGTTGCCTACGGTAGGCAGCAAGAAGGCCTGCCTAGGTAGGCAGTCAGGAAGGCTGCCTAGGTAGGCAGTTAAGAAGGCTGCCTAGGTAGGCAGTCAAGAAGGCTGCCTAGGTTGGCAGTTAAATAGGCTGATTAGGTAGGCAGTCAAGAAGGCTGAATAGGTAGGCAGTTAAGAAGACTGCCTAGGTAGGCAGTCAAGAAGGCTGCCTAGGTAGGCAGTCAAGAAGGCTGCCTAGGTAGGCAGTAGAGAAGGCTGACTAGGTAGGGCAGGTTAAGAAAGACTGCCTAGGTAGCAGTTAAGAAGGCTGCCTAGGTAGGCAATTAAGAAAGCTGCCTAGGTAGGCAGTCAAGAAGGCTGCCTAGGTAGGCAGTCAAGAAGGCTGCCTAGGTAGGCAGTCAAGAAGGCTGCCTAGGTAGGCAGTCAAGAAGGCTGCCTAGGTGGGCAGTCAAGAAGGCTGCCTTGGTAGGCAGTTAAGAAGGCTGATTTGGTCGACAGTCAAGAAGGCTGCCTAGGTAGGCAGTTAAGAAGACTGCCTAGGTAGGCAGTTAAGAAGGCTGCCTAGGTAAGCAGTCAAGAAGGCTGCCTAGGTAAGCAGTCAAAAAGGCTGCCAAGGTAGGCAGTCAAGAAGGCTGCCTAGGTAGGCAGTCAAGAAGGCTGCCTAGGTAGGCAGTCAAGAAGGCTGCCTAGGTAGGCAGTCAAGAAGGCTGCCTAGGTAGGCAGTCAAGAAGGCTGCCTAGGTAGGCAGTAAAGAAGGCTGCCTAGGTAGGCAGTTAAGAAGACTGCCTAGGTAGGCAGTCAAGAAGGCTGCCTAGGTAGGCAGTTAAGAAGGCTGCTTAGGTAGGCAGTCAAGAAGGCTGCCTAGGTAGGCAGTTAAAAGGGCAAGATAGCATAAGAAGACTGCCTAGGTAGGCAGTCAAGAAGGCTGCCTAGGTAGGCAGTCAAGAAGGCTGCCTAGGTAGGCAGTTAAGAAGGCTGATTAGGTAGGTAGTCATGAAAGCTGCCTAGGTAGACAGTCAAGAAGGCTGCCTAGGTAGGCAGTTAAGAAGAGTGCCTAGGTAGGCAGTCAAGAAGGCGGCCTAGCGTGGGCGGCGCAGGAACACGCCCAGGGGGGCAGCCAAGAGGCTGCCTAGGTAGGCAGTTAAGAAAGACTGCCTAGTGGGCAGTCAAGAAGGCTGCCTAGGTAGGCAGTCAAGAAGGCTGCCTAGGTAGGCAGTTAAGAAGGATGCCTAGGTAGGCAGTCAAGAAGGCTGCCTAGGTAGGCAGTCAAGAAGGCTGCCTAGGCAGGCAGTCAAGAAGGCTGCCTAGGTAGGCAGTCAAGAAGGCTGCCTAGGTAGGCAGTCAAGAAGGCTGCCTAGGTAGGCAGTTAAGAAGGCTGCCTAGGTAGGCAGTTAAGAAGACTGCCTAGGTAGGCAGTCAAGAAGGCTGCCTAGGTAGCAGTTAAGAAGGCTGCCTAGGTTAGGACAGTCAGAAGCTTCTAGGTAGGGCAGTTAAGAAGACTGCTTGGTAGCAGTCAAGAAGGCTGCCTAGCGTAGGCAATCAAGAAGGGGGACTGCCTAGGTTTAGGCAGTTCAAGAAGGTGCCTAGGCAGGCAGTCAAGAAGCTGCCTAGGTAGGCAGTCAAGAAGGCTGCCAAGGTAGGCAATTAATAAGACTGCTTGGTAGGCAGTCAAGAAGGCTGCCTAGGTAGGCAATCAAGAAGGCGGCCTAGGTAGGCAGTCAAGAAGGCTGCCTAGGTAGGCAGTCAAGAAGGCTGCCTAGGTAGGCAGTCAAGAAGGTTGCCTAGGTAGGCAGTTAAGAAGGCTGCCTAGGTAGGCAGTCAAGAAGGCTGCCTAGGTAGGCAGTTAGGAAGGCTGATTAGGTAGGCAGTCAAGAAGGCTGCCTAGTGGGCAGTCGAAGGCTGCCTAGGTACGCAGTCAAGAAGGCTGCCTATGTAGGATTAAGAAGACTGCCTAGGTAGGCAGGCAAGAAGGCTGCAATAGGTAGGCAGTTAGAAGACTGCCTAGGTAGGCAGTCAAGAAGGCTGCCTAGGTAGCAGTTAAGGAAGGCTGCCTAGGTAGGCAGGTCAAGAAGGCTGCCTAGGTAGCAGTCAAGAAAGCTGCCTTGGCAGTTAGTCAAGAAGGCTGCAGAAGGTAGGCAGTCAAGAAGGCTGCCTAGGTAGGCAGTCAAGAAGGCTGCCTAGGTAGGCAGTCAAGAAGGCTGCCTAGGTAGGCAGTCAAGAAGGCTGCCTAGGTAGGCAGTCAAGAAGGCTGCCAAGGTAGGCAATTAAGAAGGCTGCCTAGGTAGGCAGTCAAGAAGGCTACCTAGGTAAGCAGTCAAGAAGGCTGCCTAGGTAGGCAGTCAAGAAGGCTCCCTAGGTAGGCAGTCAAGAAGGCTCCCTAGGTAGGCAGTCAAGAAAGCTGCCTAGGTAGGCAGTTAAGAAGACTGCCTAGGTAGGCAGTCAAGAAGGCTGCCTAGGCAGGCAGTCAAGAAGGCTGCCTAGGTTGTCAGTCAAGAAGGCTGCCTAGGTAGGCAGTTAAGAAGGCTGCCTAGGTAGGCAGTCAAGAAGGCTGCCTAGGTAGGCAGTCAAGAAGGCTGCCTAGGTAGGCAGTCAAGAAGGCTGCCTAGGTAGGCAGTTAAAGAAGGCTGACTAGGCAGCAGTCAAGAAGGCTGCCTAGGTAGGCAGTCAAGAAGGCTGCCTAGGCAGGCAGTCCAAGAAAGCTGCCTAGGTAGGCAGTCAAGAAGGCTGCCTAGGCAGGCAGTCAAGAAAGCTGCCAAGGTTGGCAATTAAGAAGGCTGCCTAGGTACAGTCAAGAAGCTGCCTAGGTAGGCATCAAGAAGGCTGATTTGGTAGGCAGTCAAGAAGGCTGCCTAGGTAGGCAGTCAAGAAGCCGCCTAGGTAGGCAGTCAAGAAGGCTGCCTAGGTAGGCAGTCAAGAAGGCTGCCTAGGTAGGCAGTCAAGAAGGCTGCCTAGGCAGGCAGTCAAGAAGGCTGCCTAGGTAGGCAGTCAAGAAGGCTGCCTAGGCAGGCAGTCAAGAAAGCTGCCAAGGTTGGCAATTAAGAAGGCTGCCTAGGTAGGCAGTCAAGAAGGCTGCCTAGGTAGGCAGTTAAGAAGGCTGATTTGGTAGGCAGTCAAGAAGGCTGCCTAGGTAGGCAGTTAAGAAGACTGCCTAGGTAGGCAGTCAAGAAGGCTGCCTAGGAGCAGTCAAGAAGGCTGCCTAGGTAAGCAGTCAAGAAAGCTGCCAAGGTAGGCAGTCAAGAAGGCTGCCTTAGATAGGTAGTCAAGAAGGCTGCCTAGGTAGGCAGTCAAAGAGGCGTCCTAGGTAGGCAGTCAAGAAAGCGCTGTCTAGGTAGGCAGTTAAGAAGACTGTCTAGGTAGCAGTCAGAAGTTCTGCCTGAGTAGGCATTAGAAGGTGCCTAGGGGTAGGGCAGTCAACAAGGCAGCCTAGGTAGGCAGTTAAGAAGACTGCCTAGGTAGGCAGTCAAGAAGGCTGCCTAGGTAGGCAGTTAAGAAGGCTGATTAGGTAGGCAGTTAAGAAGACTGCCTAGGTAGGCAGTCAAGAAGGCTGCCTAGGTAGGCAGTCAAGAAGGCTGCCTAGGTAGGGAGTCAAGAAGGCTGCCTAGGCAGCCAGTCAAGAAGGCTGCCTAGGTAGGCAGTCAAGAAGGCTGCCTAGGTAGGCAGTCAAGAAGGCTGCCTAGGTAGGCAGTCAAGAAGGCTGCCTAGGTAGGCAGTCAAGAAAGCTGCCTAGGTAGGCAGTCAAGAAGGCTACCTAGGTAGGCAGTCAAGAATGCTGCCTAGGAGGCAATCAAGCAGACTGCCTAGGTAGGCAGTCAAGAAGGCTGCCTAGGCAGGCATTTAAGAAGGCTGCCTAGGTAGGCAGTCAAGAAGGCTGCCTAGGTAGGCAGTTAAGAAGACTGCCTAGGTTGGCAGTCAAGAAGGCTGCCTAGGTAGGCAGTCAAGAAGGCTGCCTAGGCAGGCAGTCAAGAAGGCTGCCTAGGTAGGCAGTCAAGAAGGCTGCCTAGGCAGGCAGTCAAGAAGCTGCCTAGGTAGGCAATCAAGAAGGCTGCCTAGGTAGGCAGTCAGAAAGGCTGCCCTAGGTAGGCAGTCAGAAGGCTGATTTTGGTTAGGCAGTCAAGAAAGGCTGCCTAGTAGGCAGTTAAGAGGCTGCCTAGGTAGCAGTCAAGAAGGCTGCCTAGGTAGGCAGTCAAGAAGGCTGCCTAGGTAGGCAGTCAAGAAGGCTGCTAGGCAGGCAGTCAAGAAGGCTCCTAGGTAGGCAGTCAAGAAGGCTGCCCTTAAGCAGGCAGTCAAAGAAAGTGCCAAGGTTCGCAATTAAGAGGCTCCTAGGTAGCAGTCAAGAAGGCTGCCTAAGTAGGCAGTCAAAGAAGGCTGATTTGGTAGGCAGTCAAGAAGGCTGCTTAGGTAGGGAGTTAAGAAGACTGCCTAGGTAGGCAGTCAAGAAGGCTGCCTAGGTAGGCAGTCAAGAAGGCTGCCTAGGTAAGCAGTCAAGAAGGCTGCCAAGGTAGGCAGTCAAGAAAGGCTGCCTAGATAGGTAGTCAAGAAGGCTGCCTAGGTAGCAGCAAAAGAAGGCTGCCTAGTAGGCAGTCAAGAAGGCGGCCTAGGTAGGCAGTTAAGAAGGATGCCTAGGTAGGCAAGTCAAGAAGGTTGCCTAGGTAGGCAGTTAAGAAGCGCCTAGGTAGGCAGTCAAGAAGGCTCCCTAGGTAGGCAGTTAAGAAGACTGCCTAGGTAGGCAGTCAAGAAGGCTGCCTAGGTAGGCAGTTAAGAAGGCTGATTAGGAAGGCATTAAAAAGACTGCCTAGGTAGGCAGTCAGAAGGCTGCCCTAGGTAGGGCAGTCAAGAAGGCCTGCCTAGGTAGGGAGAAAAGGGAGGCGGCCTAGGTGGGCAGTTAAGAAGACTGCCTAGGTAGGCAGTCAAGAAGGCTGCCTAGGGTTAGGCAGTTAAGAAGGCTGCCTAGGTAGGCAGTCAAGAAGGCTGCCCTAGGTAGGCAGTTAAGAGACTGCCTAGGTAGCAATCAAGAGGCTGCCTAGTAGGCAGTTAAGAAGACTGCCTAGGAGGCAGTCAAGAAGGCTGCCTAGGTTAGCAGTCAAGAAGGCTGCCTAAGTAAGCAGTCAAGAAGAGGTGCCAGCGGTAGCAGTCAAGAAGGCTGCCTAGGTAGGCAGTCAGAAGGCTGCCTAGGTAGGTAGGCATTCAAGAAGGCTGCCTAGGTAGCAGTTAAGAAGAAACTGCCTAGGTAGGCAGTTAAGAAGATTGCCTAGGTAGGCAGTCTAAGAAGGCTTGCCTAGGTAGGCAGTAAGGAAGGCTGCCTAGGTAGGCAGTCAAGGGAAGGCTGCCTAGGCAGGCAGTCAAGAAGGCTGCCTAGGTCGGGCAGTCAAGAAGGCTGCTAGGTAGCAGTCAAGAAGGTGGCTAGGCAGGCGGTCAAGAAGGCAGCCTAGGCAGGCAGTCAAGAAGGCTGCTAGGTTAGGCAGTCAAGAAGGCCTGAACAAGGGTAGGCAGTCAAGAACTGCCTAGGTATTTCAGTCAAGAAGGCTGCCTAGGCTTGGCAGTCAAGAAAGGCTGCAAGGTAGGCAATAGGAAGGCTGCCTAGCTGCAGTCAAGAAGGCTACCAGGTAGGCAGTCAAGAAGGCTGCCTAGGTAGGCAATTAAGAAGGCTTCCCTAGGGTAGGCAGTCAGAAGGCTCCCTAGGTAGGCAGTCAAGAAAGCTGCCTAGGTAGGCAGTTAAGAAGGCTGCCTAGGTAGGCAGTCAAGAAGGCTGCCTAGGCAGGCAGTTAAGAAGGCTGCCTAGGTAGGCAGTCAAGAAGGCTGCCTAGGTAGGCAGTTAAGAAGACTGCCTAGGTAGGCAGTCAAGAAGGCTGCCTAGGTAGGCAGTTAAGAAGGCTGATTTGGTAGGCAGTCAAGAAGGCTGCCTAGTTAGGCAGTTAAGAAGACTGCCTAGGTAGGCAGTCAAGAAGGCTGCCTAGGTAGGCAGTTAAGAAGACTGCCTAGGTAGGCAGTCAAGAAGGCTGCCTAGGTAGGCAGTCAAGAAGGCTGCCTAGGTAGCCAGTCAAGAAGGCAGCCTAGGTAGGCAGTCAAGGCTGCCTAGGAAGGAAGTTAAGAAGACTGCCTAGGTAGGCAGTAAGGAAGGCTGCCTAGGTATTCAGTTAAGAAGACTGTATAGGTAGGCAGTCAAGAAGGCGTCCTAGGTAGGCAGTCAAGAAGGCTGCGTAGGCAGGCAGTCAAGAAGGCGTCCTAGGTAGGCAGTCAAGAAGGCTGCGTAGGCAGGCAGTCAAGAAGGCTGCCTAGGTAGGCAGTCAAGAAGGCTGCCTGGGCAGGCAGTCAAGAAAGCTGCCAAGGTAGGCAATTAAGAAGGCTGCCTAGGTAGGCAGTCAAGAAGGCTGCCTAGGTAGGCAGTCAAGAAGGCTGCCTAGGTAGGCAGTCAAGAAGGCTGCCTAGGTAGGCAGTCAAGAAGGCTGCCTAAGTAGGCAGTTAAGAAGACTGCCTAGGTAGGCAGTCAAGAAGGCTGCCTAGGTAGGCAGTCAAGAAGGCTGCCTAGGTAGGCAGTCAAGAAGGCTGCCTAGGTAGGCAGTTAAGAAGACTGCCTAGGTAGGCAGTCAAGAAGGTTGCCTAGGTAGGCAGTTAAGAAGGCTGCCTAGGTAGGCAGTCAAGAAATCTGCCTTGGTAGGCAGTTAAGAAGACTGCCTAAGTAGACAGTCAAGAAGGTTGCCTAGGTAGGCAGTTAAGAAGACTACCTAGGTAGGCAGTCAAGAAGGCTGCCTAGGTAGGCAGTTAAGAAGACTGCTAGGTAGGCAGTCAAGAAGGCTGCCTAGGTAGGCAGTTAAGAAAGATTTGCCTAGGTAGGCAGTCAAGAATCTGCCTAAGGTAAGCAGTCAAGAAGCTGCCTAGGTAGGCAGTCAAAGAGGCTGCCTAGGTAGGCAGTTAAGAAGACTGCCTAGGTAGGCAGTCAAGAAGGCTGCCTAGGTAGGCAGTTAAGAAGACTGCCTAGGTAGGCAGTCAAGAAGGCTGCCTAGGTAGGCAGTTAAGAAGGCTGATTATGTAGGCAGCCTTCTTGACTGCCTACTTAATCAGCCTTCTTAACTGCCTAGGTAGGCAGTTAAGAAGGCTGATTAGGTAGGCAGTCAAGAAGGCTGCCTAGGTAGGCAGTTAAGAAGACTGCCTAGGTAGGCAGTCAAGAAGGCTGACTAGGTAGGCAGTTAAGAAGACTGCCTAGGTAGGCAGTCAAGAAGGCTGCCTAGGTAGGCAGTTAAGAAGGCTGATTAGGTAGGCAGTCAAGAAGGCTGCCTAGGTAGGCAGTCAAGAAGGCTGCCTAGGTAGGCAGTTAAGAAGGACTGCCTAGGTAGGCAGTCAAGAAGGCTGCCTAGGTAGGCAGTTAAGAAGGCTGCCTAGGTAGGCAGTCAAGAAGGCTGCCTAGGTAGGCAGTTAAGAAGACTGCCTAGGTAGGCAGTCAAGAAGGCTGCCTTGGGTAGGCAGGCAAAAAAGGCTGCCTAGGAGGCAGTTAGAAGGCTGACTTAGGTTCAGGCTCAAGAAGGCTGCCTAGGGTAGGCAGTCAAGAAGCTGCCTAGGTAGCAGTAAAGAAGGGTGCCTAGGTAGCAGGTCAGAAAGGACTGCCTAGGTAGGCAGTCAAGAGGCTGCCTAGGTAGGCAGTTTAGAGAAGGCTGCCTATGTAGGTAGTTAAAGAAGACTGGCTAGGTAGGCAGTCAAGAAGGCTGCCTATAGGCAGTCAGAAGGCTATTAGGTATCAGTTCAAAAAAAGGCTGCCTGGGGTGGGCATGTAAAGAAGGCTGCCTAGGTAGGCAATTAAGAAGACTGCCTAGGTAGGCAGTCAAGAAGGCTGCCTAGGTAGGCAGTTAAGAAGGCTGCCTAGGTAGGCAGTCAAGAAGGCTGCCTAGGTAGGCAGTTAAGAAGGCTGCCTAGGTAGGCAGTCAAGAAGGCTGCCTAGGTAGGCAGTTAAGAAGACTGCCTAGGTAGGCAGTCAAGAAGGCTGCCTAGGTAGGCAGTCAAGAAGGCTGCCTAGGTAGGAAGTCAAGAAGGCTGATTAGGTAGGCAAGTCAAGAGGCTGCCTAGGTAGGCAGTTAAGAAGACTGCCTAGGTAGGCAGTCAAGAAGGCTGCCTAGGTAGGCAGTTAAGAAGGCTGCCTAGGTAGGCAGTCAAGAACGCTTCCTAGGCAGGCAGTCAAGAAGGCTGCCTAGGTAGGCAGTCAAGAAGGCTGCCTAGGTAGGCAGTCAAGAAGGCTGCCTAGGTAGGCAGTCAAGAGGCTGCCCAGGGTAGGCAGTCAAGAAGGCTGCCTAGGTAGCAGTTAAGAAGATGCCTAGGTAGGCAGTCAAGAAGGCTGCTCTAGGGTAAGCAGTCAAGAAGGCTTCCTAGGTAGGCAGTCAAGAGGCTGCTAGGTAGGCAGTTAAGAAGGCTGCCTAGGTAGGCAGTTAAGAAAGCTGCCTAGGTAGGCAGTCAAGAAGGTTGCCTAGGTAGGCAGTTAAGAAGGCCGCCGAAGGTAGGCAGTCAAGAAGGCGGCTGGGGGAGGGGGTTAAGAAGGTTGATTAGGTGGGCAGTCAAAAAGGCCCAGCCCGGGGAAGCGGGAGAAGAAGGAGGCCTAGGGGGGGGAGTTAAGGAAGATGCCTAGGTAGGCAGTAGAAGGCTGCCTAGGTAGGCAGTTAAGAAGGCTGCCTAGGTAGGCAGTCAAGAAGGCTGCCTAGGTAGGCAGTTAAGAAGGCTGCCTAGGTAGGCAGTCAAGAAGGCTGCCTAGGTAGGCAGTCAAGAAGGCTGCCAGGTAGGCAGTTAAGAAGGCTGATTAGGTAGGCAGTCAAGAAGGTGCTAGGTAGGCAGTCAAGAAGGCTGCCTTTGGTAGGCAGTAAAGAGGACTGCCTAGTAGGCAGTTAAGAAGGACTGCCTAGGTAGGCAGGTCAAGAAGGCTGCCTAGGTAGGCAGTTAAGAAGGCTGCCTAGGTAGGCAGTCAAGAAGGCTGCCTAGGTAGGCAGTCAAGAAGGCTGCCTAGGTAGGCAGTCAAGAAGGCTGATTAGGTAGGCAGTCAAGAAGGCTGCCTAGGTAGGCAGTAAAGAAGGCTGCCTAGGTAGGCAGTTAAGAAGACTGCCTAGGTAGGCAGTCAAGAAGGCTGCCTAGGTAGGCAGTTAAGAAGGCTGCCAAGGTAGGCAATTAAAAAGGCTGCCTAGGTAGGCAGTCAATAAGGCTGCCTAGGCAGGCAGTCAAGAAGGCTGCCTAGGTAGGCAGTCAAGAAGGCTGCCTAGGCAGGCAGTCAAGAATGCTGCCAAGGTAGGCAATTAAGAAGGCTGCCTAGGTAGGCAGTCAAGAAGGCTGCCTAGGTAGGCAGTCAAGAAGGCTGCCTAGGTAAGGCAGTTCAAGAAGGCTGCCTAGGTAGGCAGTCAAGAAGGCTGCCTAGGTAGGCAATTAAGAAGACTGCCTAGGTAGGCAGTCGAGAAGGCTGCCTAGGTAGGCAGTCAAGAAGGCTGCCTAGGTAGGAAGTTAAGAAGAATGCCTAGGTAGGCAGTCAAGAAGGCTGCCTAGGTAGGCAGTTAAGAAGGCTGCCTAGGTAGGCAGCCAAGAAGGCTGCCTAGGTAGGAAGTTAAGAAGACTGCCTAGGTAGGCAGTCAAGAAGGCTGCCTACGTAGGCAATTAAGAAGGCTGCCTAGGTAGGCAGTCAAGAAGGCTGCCTAGGTAGGCAGTCAAGAAGGCTGCCTAGGTAGGCAGTAAAGAAGGCTGCCTAGGTATGCAGTTAGGAAGACTGCCTAGGTAGGCAGTCAAGAAGGCTGCCTAGGTAGGCAGTTAAGAAGGCTGCCTAGGTAGGCAGTTAAGAAGACTTCCTAAGTAGGCAGTCAAGAAGGCTGACTAAGTAGGCAGTCAAGAAGGCTGCCTATGTAGGCAGTCAAGAAGCTGCCTAGTAGTCAGTCAAGAAGGCTTCCTAGGTAGGCAGTCAAGAAGGGCTGCCTAGGTAGGCAGTCAAGAAGGTGCCTAGGTAGGAAGTTAAGAAGATTGCCTAGGTAGGCAGTCAAGAAGGAAGGCCTAGGTAGGGCAGTCAAGAACGGCTCCTAGGCATTCAGTCAAGGAAGGCTGCAAGGTAGGCAATTAAGAAGGCTGCCAAGGTAGCAGTCAATAAAGGCTGCCTAGGCAGGCAGTCAGGAAGGCTGCCAGGTAGGCGTCAGAAGGCTGCCTAGGTAGGCAGTTAAGAAGAGGCTGCCCAGGTAGGCAGCCAAGAAAGGCTGCCTAGGTAGGCAGTTAAGAAGACTGCCTTGGTAGGCAGTCAAGAAGGCCTGCCTAGGTTAGCCCAGTTAAGAAGGCTGATTAGGTAGGCAGTCAAGAAGGCTGCCTAGGTAGGCAGTCAAGAAGGCTGCCTAGGTAGGCAGGTAGGCAGTTAAGAAGACTGCCTAGGTAGGCAGTCAAGAAGGCTGCCTAGGTAGGCAGTCAAGAAGGCTGCCTAGGTAGGCAGTCAAGAAGGCTGCCTAGGTAGGCAGTCAAGAAGGCTGCCTAGGTAGGCAGTTTCAAGAAGGGCTGCCCTAGGTAGGCAGTCAAAAGAAGGCTGCCTAGGTAAGCAGATAAGAAGACTGCCTAGGTAGGCAGTCAGAGGCTTGCCTAGGTAGGCAGTTTAAGAAGGCTGATATGTAAGGCAACAAGAAGGCTGCCAGGTTAGGCAGTCAAGAAAGGCTGCCTCGGTAGCCAGTAAAGAAGGCTGCCTAGTTAGAGTTTAGAAGACTGCCTAGGTAGGCAGTCAAGAAGCCTGCCTATGTAGGCAGTTAAGAAGGCTGCTAGGTAGGCAGTTAAGGAAGACTGCCTAGGTTAGGCAGTCAAAGTAAGGTTGGCCTTAAGGTAGGCAGTCAAAGAAGGGCGGCTAGGTAAGCAGCAAGAAGGTGATTAGGTAGGCAGTCAAAAAGGCTGCCTGGGTAGGCAGTAAAGAAGGCTGCCTAGGTAGGCAGTTAAGAAGACTGCCTAGGTAGGCAGTCAAGAAGGCTGCCTAGGTAGGCAATTAAGAAGGCTGCCTAGGTAGGCAGTCAAGAAGGCTGCCTAGGTTTGCAGTTAAGAAGGACTTTGCCAAGGTAGGCTAGTCCATAAGGCTGCCTAGGTAGGCAGTTAAGAAGGCTGCCTAGGTAGGCAGTCAAGAAGGCTGCCTAGGCAGGCAGTCAAGAAGGCTGCCTAGGTAGGCAGTCAAGAAGGCTTCCTAGGTAGGCAGTCAAGAAGGCTGCCTAGGTAGGCAGTCAAGAAGGCTGCCTAGGTAGGCAGTCAAGAAGGCTGCCTAGTCAGCATGTTAAGGCAAGGCTGCCAAGGTAGGCAGTCAAGGAAGGCTGCCTAGGTAGGCATTCAAGAAGGCTGCCTAGGTATATAGTCAAAGAAGGCTGCCTAGGTAGGCAGTCAAGAAGGCTGCCTAGGTAGGCAGTTAAGAAAGCTGCCTATGTAGGCAGTTAAGAAGGCTGCCTAGGTAGGCAGTCAAGAAGGCTGCCTAGGTAGGCAGTTAAGAAGACTGCCTAGGTAGGCAGTCAAGAAGGCTGCCTAGGTAGGCAGTCAAGAAGGCTGCCTAGGTAGGCAGTCAAGAAGGCTGCCTAGGCAGGCAGTCAAGAATGCTGCCAAGGTAGGCAATTAAGAAGGCTGCCTAGGTAGGCAGTCAAGAAGGCTGCCTAGGTAGGCAGTCAAGAAGGCTGCCTAGGTAGGCAGTCAAGAAGGCTGCCTAGGTAGGCAGTCAAGAAGGCTGCCTAGGTAGGCAATTAAGAAGACTGCCTAGGTAGGCAGTTCAGGAAGGCTGCCTAGGTAGGCAGTCAAGAAGGCTGCCTACGTAGGCAATCTTAAGAAGATGCCAGGTAGCAGTCAAGAAGGCTGCCTAGGTAGGCAGTTAAGAAGGCTGCCTAGGTAGGCAGCCAAGAAGGCTGCCTAGGTAGGCAATCAAGAAGGCTGCCTACGTAGGCAATTAAGAAGGCTGATTAGGTAGGCAGTCAAGAAGGCTGCCTAGGTAGGCAGTCAAGATGGCTGCCTAGGTAGGCAGTAAAGAAGGCTGCCTAGGTAGGCAGTTAGGAAGACTGCCTAGGTAGGCAGTCAAGAAGGCTGCCTAGGTAGGCAGTTAAGAAGGCTGCCTAGGTAGGCAGTTAAGAAGACTGCCTAAGTAGGCAGTCAAGAAGGCTGACTAGGTAGGCAGTCAAGAAGGCGGCCTAGGTAGGCAGTCAAGAAGGCTGCCTAGGTAGGCAGTCAAGAAGGCTGCCTAGGTAGGCAGTCAAGAAGGCTGCCTAGGTAGGCAGTCAAGAAGGCTGCCTAGGTAGGCAGTCAAGAAGGCTGCCTAGGTAGGCAGTCAAGAAGGCTGCTTAGGTAGGCAGTCAAGAAGGTTGCCTAGGTAGGCAGTCAAGAAGGATGCCTAGGTAGGCAGTCAAGAAGGAAGCCTAGGTAGGCAGTCAAGAAGGCTGCCTAGGCATTCAGTCAAGAAGGCTGCCAAGGTAGGCAATTAAGAAGGCTGCCTAGGTAGGCAGTCAATAAGGCTGCCTAGGCAGGCAGTCAAGAAGGCTGCCTAGGTAGGCAGTCAAGAAGGCTGCCTAGGTAGGCAGTTAAGAAGGCTGCCCAGGTAGGCAGCCAAGAAGGCTGCCTAGGTAGGCAGTTAAGAAGACTGCCTAGGTAGGCAGTCAAGAAGGCTGCCTAGGTAGGCAGTTAAGAAGGCTGATTAGGTAGGCAATCAAGAAGGCTGCCTAGGTAGGCAGTCAAGAAGGCTGCCTCGGTAGGCAGTAAAGAAGGCTGCCTAGGTAGGCAGTTAGGAAGACTGCCTAGGTAGGCAGTCAAGAAGGCTGCCTAGGTAGGCAGTTAAGAAGGCTGCCTAGGTAGGCAGTTAAGAAGACTGCCTAGGTAGGCAGTCAAGAAGGCTGCCTAGGTAGGCAGTCAAGAAGGCGGCCTAGGTAGGCAGTCAAGAAGGCTGCCTAGGCAGGCAGTCAAGAAGGCTTCCTAGGTAGGCAGTCAAGAAGGCTGCCTAGGTAGGCAGTTAAGAAGGCTGCTTAGGTAGGCAGTCAAGAAGGTCTGCCTAGCGTAGGCAGTTAAGAAGGCTGATTAGGTAGGCAATCAAGAAGGCTGCCTAGGTAGGCAGTCAAGAAGGCTGCCTCGGTAGGCAGTAAAGAAGGCTGCCTAGGTAGGCAGTTAAGAAGACTGCCTAGGTAGGCAGTCAAGAAGGCTGCCTAGGTAGGCAGTCAAGAAGGCTGCCTAGGTAGGCAGTTAAAAAGACTGCCTAGATAGGCAGTCAAGAAGGTTGCCTAGGTAGGCAGTCAAGAAGCGGCCTAGTTAGGCAGTTCAAGAGGCTGCCTAGGCAGGCAGTTAAGAAGAGGCTTCCTAGTAGGCAGTCAAGAAGGCTGCCTAGGTAGCAGTCAAATGAATAAGGTGTTAATGCGTCATAACGGTTATGTTGGTCTATGACTATATGATAACTGCCTATGGGTTAGGCAGTCAAGAGGCTGCCTAGGTAGGTACACATCTCTCTCT
>JABUQX010012960.1:57500-64304 GCA_015478945.1 Trachelipus rathkii | reverse complement strand
TAGAAAGAGTTTGAGCTGTGTTGCAGGTTCGTCTGTTTACAATATTAGAGAGTTGTTGAAGCTGATGCATTGCATAGGTCGTCTGTTTCTATAGAAAGAGTTTTGAGGCTGTGAATGATTGCCTAGGTCGTCTCTGATTTCTATAGAGAGTTTTTGAGCTGTGATTGCTTAGGTCGTTTGTTCTCTAGAAGAGTTTTGAGCTGTGGATTGCTTAGGATCGTCTGTTTCTATTTAGAAAGAGTTTTTTGAGCTGCTGATTGCTAGTGTCGTCTGGTTTCTAAGAAGAGTTTTGAGCTGTAGATTGCTAGGTCGCTCTTGTTTCGTAATAGAAGAGTTTTGAGCTGTGATTGCTAGGTCGTCTGTTTCTATAGAAGAGTTTTGAGCTGTGATTGCTAGGTCGTCTGTTTCTATAGAAGAGTTTTAGAGCTGTGATTTGCTATGGTCGTCTTTTCTATAGAGAGTTTTGAGCTGTGAATTGCTTAGGTTCGTCTGTTTCTATAGAAGAGTTTTGAGCTGTGATTGCTATGGTTAGATCATTGCCATAGCTATTAATTTTTATGGGTAAAGGGATGTGAGATTGTGGTAGATCGTGCATAAAAATTCTCAAGTGTGGGTGAAAGGATGGCTCTCACGGTGACTCCGTTATATAATTTGCAAGTACGGGAGGAGTGACGTCCTTCTGTGACTAGCTGTGGCCGGACAGGAAATGCTATTATTATTTTTTTTGTCTTTGATGGTTATATCTGTGTTTTGTACTTTGTCTATTAAAATTTAACGGGTGAATGCATCAAATGCATTGCTAATGTCTATTGCTACTAGGAGAATGAGAGAATTGGTTGAAATTGGTTAAAACCAGTAAGGATGTGTTGTGGTAGATCGGTTAGGAGAGTGGTGGTGGAGTGTTTTTGTCTATATATCCTTGTTTAGAGTTTGATAAGGAGGTGAAGGGAGATATTCTAGTCAGAATAAATTTTTCAAATACTTTGGATATTGTAGACATCAAAGATATAGAACTATACTAGGTTGAATTATTAGGTGGTCTGTTTGACTTTAGTAAAGGAGTTATATAAGCGTGTCTCCAGAGTGGAGGAAGAGCATTAGTTTATGACACAAAGTTGAATATTTGATTTAGGGCTTCCATATCTTTGGTTCCCCAAGTGTTTTAGATGAATATTGAATATTTTGTCTGGTTCTACTTCTTGTGAGTTTTTAATGTTTATGGCAGTGTTGAATAGAATATTTCAAGGGGAATGAATAGGGGGGGGGGGGTCTTCTTGGCTGGTTTTTAACATTTAGCAAGTTCGTTTAATTGCTGTCTATTATTGGGAAATAAAGAGATAAATATTGTTCCTTTTGAATTCATTCTCTCTCTCTCTCCTCTCTCTGCTCTCTCATCTCTCTCTCTCATCCCTTTCTCTTCGACTGCTCTCTCTTTTCTTTTTTTTTTCTCTCTCTTCTCTCTCTCTCTCTCTCTCTCTCTCTCTCTCTCTCTCTCTCTCTCTCTCTCTCTCTCTCTCTCTCTCTCTCTCTCTCTCTCTCCGTGTGCTCGTCTCCTCTTCTCTCTCTCTCTCTCTCTCTCTCTCTCTCTCTCTACTCTCTCATCTCTCTCTTCTTTCTCTCGTTTTTTTCTATTTTTCCCTTTCTCTTTTTTTTTTTCCTTTTCTCTTCTCTCTGCTCTCTCTCGACGAAACGTGTGCTCATCAGCTTGAGCCGAAAAAAGGAGACCCCTCTCAACCCTCGTCCTATACTATATATATATATATATTATACTCCTCTCATATATAATACTAGCTCATAATCACTATATGACTTATGCCCTATACTCAGCCTACCAAGCACTCTGATTCACTATACGTTAGCTATAATATATACTAATAAATATATATATACTATATTATATAATAATCTTCACATTAGTATAAGTCCTTATTAAACGATTATATACTAATCTATATTATTATTCATCATAATCACTAAAATATTATGGAACGATTAATTCTATGCATATGAAGATACTCTAGAGAGAGAGAGGAGATTATACTCAGTATATAGACATCTGAGATGAGAGAGAGTACGAGGAATGACGGATACGCAGTCATGTCAACGAGCTGCGAAGTGAGCAGCAGACCGAGATTCGAGATGCGAGACCGATGAGGGAATCGCTCTTGACATATCCCAGCTCTAATCACAGTCCAGTATACCTGTAGTGGACAGCGCTTTTGACCCGTCGTGGTGTCGTCGCTATGGCTAATGAGGAAAATCTTTCGGCCTACTCAGGACACATATCCTGTGAGATAGCTGGAACGCTCACTTAACTCTAAGCTTGTCTGACTATCCACTACTTGAGAATCGGTAGTCGGAATAGCTGATTGCCTAGTTTGTCTGTCTTAATTCCTGCGCTGAGTGGCTTCACACAAATATGTCTACCGCAGTTCACAACAGCGCCCTCTTGTGTTAACTTAAATCAACATTTGGGTACTTTTTTTATGCACGTCCTCCTAAGGAGATCTTGCATATCTCCTGTTAAACCGGCCCTATCTCACGCACATTCTCTGGGTACACCCTCTGCGAATCTTACACAATCATCCACCTCACTCGGAAGTAGTCCTTTTCATCATAACTACACAGGGCGTCTTATGATGTAAATTCCCGTTTAACTTCTTCATAGACACGATTAACAAGTTACTCGAGTATAAAGTGCTACGATGAGTCTTCTTATAATCGATCATACTTTCACCACGATTGCTCTATTCCGCTATACTTATATTGGTGCTCGCTGTGCTATGCCTTCAAGTCCTAGAATCATCTATCCTGAAGTGATGCATAAAAGTATGCTTTGTTTTATGTTAGTTGTCTCTATCCCAGTGTGTGTGTGTGTGTGTGAGTGTGTGTGTGTACTTGGTGACATAGGACTATTATGACTTGCCGCAAATTGAGCTGAATTAAAGAGGATTTACTATACGTGACATTTTTCAGCGTCCGATCAAGTAACGGTCCTGGGAGCTCTCCATTAACTTTGCAACAGCGCCCGTACGCATTACAGTCTGAGGTACGAACCACAATCTCGTAATTGTGCAAAACGCACTCTTTAAAAATAATGTGTTACGAGAAGTCTAATGAGAATTTCATTAGTATTATTAATCATTTACATCCCGGAATACCCTCACCGAAATTAACATGGTTTCCGTATTACGAGTTGAGAAATTAGGATATGTATTAAAAATGCTAATTTTATGATGAACATCCGTATCCGATATCCCCGAGCTAAGCATCTTTAGGTATCCCTAATATTATTTTACAAGCATTATTAAGAAAGACATTCTCATTCATTTTACATTTCAATTAGAAAAAAAGGAAACTTTCCTTTGGCAAACTAAAATCTTTTAACTTGAAGAATTAGATACTAAATTTTCTATCTGTGAGTTGCTGATATTTTTATTAATCTAAATTTATTTAAGCTCCATTAATCTGACTTCAGATAATTTTCAAAATATTTACAGCAAAATCAAAGTAAGAACGATTCCTGGTTCCAAGTTAATTTTTTTTTATGACAAACCTGTCTTAAGAACTTACTTCGTAACTGTTACAGTTATTTAAATGCCAATTGCAATAACTTTAATACCACGTACAAGAACTGACACTTCAATATTATTTTTTTTCACTTCGAACTACCCGACAAAAGTTTAATTAATTTAAGATTAAATTAGATTACCATAATTTTCCTTGAAGCTGACACATCCGGTGGCGGCATTCGCTGATTAGATTTCATTTTTCTTGGGGTCGAGCCGAACCCTAATAAAAAAAAAAAATAATTAGAATGCAATAAATAGATCAGTGAGCGGGAGCCAAAGCCGGAGTTATATAATTTTAAAATAACTGAGTCGGAGCCGGATATTTTTTAATGTAGACCCAGACCAAAAATCCC
Source organism: Trachelipus rathkii (assembly GCA_015478945.1). Taxonomy (NCBI): domain Eukaryota; kingdom Metazoa; phylum Arthropoda; class Malacostraca; order Isopoda; family Trachelipodidae; genus Trachelipus; species Trachelipus rathkii. Next base: position 60,379 of record JABUQX010012960.1, on the reverse strand, counting down.
CCCCCCAAAAAAAAAAAAAATCTCTCCACAGCCCTGGTAATTAAAAGATCATTACAATTAATAAATGATTTAATAAATATAATCAAATACATTTATATAAATATTACATAATTGCATTCAACTTTAATATTAAATTTTAATAGAATCAATAAAATTTCTTGCAATTAATAACAGTTTCAAGATCATCCTTCCTAAACCTTTTACACAAGTTTTACACAAGTTTTACACAAGCAACGGAATTTGTCCAACATTTATTTTTTCGCGCATTTTTTAATTCATTTTCTATTTTAACCGCAAATGATCGAATATCTTCAAACCACCGGCGGAAAATAGAATAAGAACAGATGCCCTTTCATAAATTCTTTTTGACAGTTACCTAGAGTACTTAGTTTTATCTTTATTATATTGTCCTGTAGTTGCAACACCTACTACTACTACTACTATTACTACTACTACTACTACTAATTACTACTACTACTACTACTACTACTACTAGTTTTAAAAGAATTTCTTAGACTCCAAATGACGAAGGGATAAAAACTTAACATAAATCATGAGTTTTCTTTACCAAATTTTCTGAATAAAATTAGTATGGGTAAAAAAAAAATTTGGACAGTTGCATTTATTACACTAGAAAAATTAAAAATAATTATAATAAAAAATCAGCTAGAATCAATCAATTATAATAATATAAAAAATATTAAAATAAATAAATTAATAAAGTAAGAGGGATAAAAAAAAAAATTCAAATAAAAAATTCCTAAGGAAATCTTTAAACTCTTTTTAAAAATTAATTAAAATAAGGCACAGTTTACCTTTCAAAATAGAATTAAAAATATATTTTATTAAAATATTATAAAATTAATATTACTCTTTAAATGGTATTTTAACTGCTAACCTGCAGCCAAGAATGTTAACTTGTGGTACGTGATCATCAGTCAAAAGTTCGGAAAGATTTTCAGGGGAAACAACCCTTCCTACAAGTCGAATATCACTTTGGGCTGAAGATGGTGAATAGATGTTGAAATTACCATTATCATAAAGTTGTACACATTCATTGATAAAATTAAAAATAAAATCATCATCATCATCAATTTTTCTGCAGTGTAAATCGAAAGGGACCTCAGAAGATTGTGTCTGAGAAATAACATGCAAAAGGTGAACGCGATTTACTGACGAGCTGTACCGTTCATCATCATCATTCGAGACTCCCTACTGCTTAAAGTTCTTGTAGGATGGACCCAACTCTCCAGAACAAAGCTAAATAAACTCATTTACCAGCTGATTATGTATATCTAACATCTCTATGATTACTGTCACTGGGGAATCGTCCTTGCATGTTATTTTGATAAAAGTGTGAATTTTCTGATTATAGAAAGGTCTTAGCTCACTAAACTGAAATATATATATATATATATATATATATATATATATATATATATATATATATACATATATATATATATATACTTATTATAGATACATATATATTATATATATATATATATATATATATTGTATTATTATAAATATTATTATAAAGTTAAATATAAATATATATATATATATATATATATATATATATATATATATATATATATATATATATATATATATATATATATATATATATATATATATATGTTATTGTTGTTCTTATATTTATATCTTGTTACATTTATATATATATATATATATATATATATATATATATTATATTAATATATATACATACATATATATATATATATATATATATATATATATTATTATTATTATTATTTTTATATATATATATATATATATATATATATATATATATATATATATATATATCAGGGGCGGCTCGTGGCCTGGTTGCAGGTTTGCGCAACCACCATTTTATACAACTTGCAGTTAGTGTGCAATTATTTATTATTTTTTATTCTTCTTAATGAATTGTTTACACTAATGAAAAAGGTCATCAAATTTTTTTGGTTAGTTGAATAGTTGTTATTGTTAGTATATCAATTTGCGCACACACTTTACAACCCATGCCCTATACATTTTAGACGAGAGGAATGTGTGTGCAAATATGTCTGCGTAAACGTTTTATACCTACAACTTGTGGTTGCAGATGAAGAACAACCGCTTGCTTTTCTTTATATTTGTAAATACGAAACAATTTGCAAAATTAGCGCTCAGCGTGTCAAAATTTAGCATCTCGACGAAACATTATGGATGTGTCAAATCTCCATGTTGTCCGGAGTTGTAGCTTTCCTTGATTTCATAAGTGAAAATAAATTGGAAGATACATTCAGTGAATGTGTAAAAATATTAAAAGTCCTTATAACCATCCCGATGACAACAAGTTAAAATTATAGGCTTATATTTATATTATAGGCCTATATTATTATTAATGACAAAATGAATCCTTTGGCTTATTTGAAAATTAATTTTTAAAATTTTTTTTTTTAGCAATTAATTGTTAGTAACATATACTAACAATATATATATATATATATATATATATATATATATATATATATATATATATATATATATATATATATATATATATATATATATATATATATATATATATATATATATATATATATATATATAATATATATATATATGTGGTTAACCTTGTCTAAAGCAGACATCATGTAATAAAACGGTAAATAGCTGCACTTAAAACAAGTGATATATCTATAATCGCAATAAATTTTAGATATGGGTTTTTAATAAGAAAGTGTGAAATGTAATAAATAAGAAATTAGTTTTATTTGAAGTAAAATAACTTTTCCATATTAAGGTAAGATTTTGTGACGGATTTTGTTGCCAGGGAAAGAAATATGAAGTCGGCCTTGCCAGACGTAAGATTTTCTACTAAT
>JABUQX010012960.1:42500-45000 GCA_015478945.1 Trachelipus rathkii | reverse complement strand
CAGGTGACCCCACAAGAAGAAACCCAATGTATTTAGTTTCTAGAGACCATCGAGGCCAAGGTTCTGTACCTCCTCGAGCTATCCAACGGCGTGGATATACAGTGTTCAAATAGTTATGAGCAACTAAACTGAAATGAGCTGGAGCGCCGTCGTGCATGAAATACATTTTCGATCTTAATTGTAATGGGACGTCTTCCAGTAGTGTAGGCAAGTCATGTTCAAGAAATTGGCGATAAACGTCTCCAGTAAGCCTCGCTGGTAAAAAGAATGGACCTATCAAATGGTCGCCAACAATTCCGACCCATACATTCAATGAAAACTGGTGTTGATGGCGGCTTTCAACTATTGCATGTGTGTTCTCATCAGCCGTGATTGTTGTGGAATTCGATATGTCGTCTCTGGAAAAATTTGCCTCATCGGTGAACAATACTTCTGCTAAATGGTGAGGATTGTCTGCAATTTTCTGTTGCATCCATCGACACAAAGCTACTCTTGCATGAAAATCTGTTGGATGTGATAAGGGTACAGAAGTTGATTTTTCAATACCCTGAAAACTGTCGAATGACTTACATGTAGTGTTGCAGCAATCTTTCTGGTACTTGTTGTAGGACTGTCCTCAAGTTTTTGGAGAACCTGTTCTTCGACATCTGGAGTTGATACTGTGCGAGGTCGCCCGTTTCCATTAGTAAGTTTTTTAAAACTTCCTGTTTCTCTAAGACGTTGATGGAGACGTGCAAACATAGTATGATGCTGGATGACACGATTAAGGTACATTTCTTCATAGAGACGCATGGCTGCTAATGAATTACCGTTCGTACGACCATAAACAAAATGCATATCGCACATTTCACTATTTGTGTAATTCATTTTGAAAATATGAGCAACACTTGAACACAGAACTTGACGCGACACGGACTAGTATATGTATAAATGAAGCGAGATACGGAACTAGTAAATAACAGGTAGGTAACCTTTCCTACGGTATATTTGTGCTTATTATTAAAGGTTGAGATGTGGCATGGGACGGGCAATGGAATATATCAGATATGTCCCACATACGTTTCATCACCTTGTATCTTGGAAACGAGGCGTTTTCGGTGAAATCTTTATTGACACATATTATCTTATATTGATGCAAGGAATATCATACTGAATGAGCAAGTCCAAATATCTGATGTTAATGATATTGCTTGAATTTCTTGCAGCTGAAGTATTAATTTGTTCTTTACCCTTTTATATTATATATATATATATATATATATATATATATATATATATATATATATATATATATATATATATATATATATATATATATATACATATATATATGATCGAATACATATATTTGCATTTGTTTTCTTGTGTGTGTATGCCTCGTTGCATCCACTGCCGATACTTTGACACATCGTTTAATTCTTGCAACATTAATGCACCCAATTTTAATTCCGTATAATTAATAAGTGCTCATTCAAATCCTACGTAATAGTGTCCGTATAACAGAAGGTTTTAAGATACCCCTGTCTTATATTAACATTAACTTAATGCACATCAACTAATACCAATAAATCACACCAAGGGATTTTAGCAAATATATATATATATATATATATTTATATATAGTATATATATATGAGAGAGAGTAGCAGTATATATAGATATATATATATATATATATATATATATATATATATTTATATATATAAATATATATATATAAATTATAAAATATATATATATATATATATATATATATATATATATATATATATATATATATATATATATATATATATATATATATATATATATATATATATATATATATATATATATTTTATATATATATATATATATATATATATATATATATATATATCGTATTATATATATATATAGTATATATATATATATATATATATATATATATATATATATATATATATATATAATGTGAAACCTACCAAAAGATTTCAGCAGCAACTATATATATATATATATATATATATATATATATATATATATATATATATATATATATATATATATATATATATATATATATATATATATATATATATATATATATAAGGCTTCCTTTCCTCCTATTTAAATTATTATAAAGCTTTAATTTTAAAAATATTATTTACAAGACAAAAGTGATACAAACCTCATCCCATCCAATAATTAAACAGAATTTATTCGTCATTCTGTGTTTCATTACCATTCCTGTAGCAAATTTTACATCAATATCTTTTATTCTGTTCTTCTGTTTAATCTGCTTAGGTCCTTCTCGTTGAATTGCTAACAGGCGATCAACTTCATCATAAATATCTCTCATTTCATTCATTCTCTCCCTACCTCTGTCTCCCAAGCTTCCCAGGTTTTCCAAATTTTCTTTAATGGTTTCAAGGTGTAATTCATTTTTCAAACAAAATTCCAACATACGACTGTTGAATAATTGATAATATTAGTATTTATCGTAATTTGGCATTTTGTA
>JABUQX010012960.1:35000-37500 GCA_015478945.1 Trachelipus rathkii | reverse complement strand
ATCTCATTCATCCGATCATGTGTAATCACAGGTAAAGATATTGGTAACTCTGAGAGGAGAAGTAGTAGGAGGAGGGATGCCAGAATCGTCCAGGGTTAAATTGGAGGGAATACGAGCCGAAGAGAGTTGGCCTTTCAGAAGGAGAGTTAGCTACAGAACCGTCAGAGCGAATAAGGGGAGGAAAGGCGTGATTTACAAAAGTTGCTAGAGATGTTTTTTGGCAAGGGCCAGAAATTTTTATCTGTAGGAGAACCAAGCAGGCTGTCGCACCTTCTTTTTAGTGAAAGTTGCGCTTAGCCTGTCGGAATAGCATCCCTGCAACGATTCCGAGCAGAATGAAAATTAGTAAGAGTAATAGGAGAATGAGAGTTTTTCCATGCCCGATACGCAATGTCTCTCTCCTTAATGGCGCGAGAACAAGCTTCATCGAACCATGGATTTTGGGGAGAAAAAGATTTAGTTGAAGATGGAATGAACCTGCTCATCCCATCGGTGATTACGGCCCCCACCTTTTCAGCGGTGACCGAGGCATCCCCGGAGTCAAAGCAGGATTCATTCCAAGAGTAGTTAGCCAAAAAACAACGCAATTCCCCCCAATTAGCCCGATTAAAGTGCCAGAAATTACGTTTAGGGCATGGAATGGAGCTGCTGGAGATCATAGAAAGTGTTATAATTAAGAGCTACAAGATGCCTTCCCACATCATACAAAGTATTAACAGGAGTTCTGACCCAAAGGTTATACAAACATGTAGAAAGGAACAACATCATTAGTGAAGAGCAAAAGGGATGTAGTAGACATACCTATGGTACAAAAGAACAACTACTGATAAATAAAATGATAATTGAAAATAGCTGGAAAGGGCAAAAAAATCTATGCATGACGTGGATAGATTACAGGAAAGCTTATGATAGTGTACCCCATTCGTGGCTGAAGGAAATAATGAGCATCTACAAAGTTGATGATAAAATAAAAAGATTCATGGAAAGGGTAATGGAAATGTGGAAAATTAATTTAAAGCTACCACACGAGAAAGGAATTATGAAGATAAAAAATGTAAAAGTGAAAAGAGGGATTTTTCAAGGAGACTCCATGTCCCCCCTGTTATTTGTATTAGCCCTCAACCCCTTAAGTAACCTGATCAACAACTTAGAGAATGGGTACAGAATAAATAAAAGAACCGAGAAGAAAGAAAAGAGAATCTCTCATCTCTTCTACATGGACGATTTAAAGTTGTATGCGCCAAGTAGAGGAGAGGCAGAGAGACAGATAAAGGTGGTCAGTGATTTTTCATCGGATATTAGAATGGATTTTGGATTGGAAAAGTGTGCGTTCATAGTTATGAACAAAGGTAGAAAGATACATGCTGAAAACATCATAGTTAATAACATGGAAATCAAAGAACTGGAACAGGAAGGAACTTACAAATACCTTGGAGTAGAGGAGTCAGACAGGATTGAAAACAAAATTATGAAAGAGAGAATTAAAAAGGAATACATCTCAAGAGTGAAGAAAATATTAAAAACTGAATTAAAACCAAAAAACAAAATAGAGGCAATTAAGGTATTGGCAATGCCAGTAATGAGATATAGTTTTGGAATTATAGACTGGTACCAGCATGAAATAAATACTCTAGACACAACAACAAGGAAACTCCTCCATGCACACAAAATAATCTACAAAAACCAGTGCACAGCCCGTATATACATCCCGAGAAATGAAGGAGGTATGGGAATGCCACATATAGATAGAACCCACAAAAATGAAATAGTAGGATTAGCAGAATATATAGAAGGAAAAGGAACCAAATTCATTGGCTGGTTAAAAGAACATGAAGATTGCAAGGCTGGAACAACTTCAATAACAAAAAAGGCAAATGACTACCTCCATGAATTTAACATCGATATCAGAACACAGAATGGATGGAATGAGAAAAACCTCAAAGAAAGAACTAAAATCTTAAAGGAATCTTATAAAGTAGCAAGAAAGAAAGCCGATAATGTAGAATGGGAAGAACATAGACACGCCCAACACTTTAAAAAAGAAGTATTGAACAAGACCTTTATCAACAAAGAAAAATCGATAGAAACAATTGCGAGGGGATTTTTAAAAATAAATGATGAGAGAACGCTGATTACAGCTCAGGATTGGTGCTTAAGAACCAATTGGTTCAAAAAGCATATCGAAGGAGTCGATTGCTCTGATAGATGTAGGATGTGTGAAAAAGACGCGGAGACTGTGCCCCACATATTATCCGGATGTAAGACTATGCTACGTATGGGAATATATACAGAAAGACATAATACCATATGCAAGCTCATTCACTACAGACTATGCAAACTATATAATATTGATACTCCTAATAATCATTGGAATTACAAACCTCCAGCAATAGTAGATAATGACCATATCCAAATTCTATATGATTTTGGCATACCCACCGACATATTTGTACAAAGTAATAGACCGGATATTGTATTAGTCAATAAAACAACAAGAACA
>JABUQX010012960.1:27500-32500 GCA_015478945.1 Trachelipus rathkii | reverse complement strand
CGTTTTTTTTCTGAAAAACCTAGTCTTCTAAAAGAGGCATGAAAGTGGTAATCAAGATAAGGCACTAAGTTAACAGAACGACTTTCTAATATTCAGCAGACCGCCTTTCAGCAGGATTAATTTGCTTATGTTGTTGGGATATGTACTTTTAAGGTGGTGCAATTCTACTAATAACTCAGCAGTAATAACTTTGGCGGATAAAAGCAGATCAGGAATTATTTGATCAGCAGTTTTGCATTGGTAGTCTTTGACAACTTTCAAAATTCTTTGGACATGATCAGAGCACTGCATAAGGTCAGTATTTTTTGTTTGAATAATGTTAGCCACTGGTTCAACTAAATCAAAATATTTGGCTATTACGGAAAAGGTAATAATGAAATTGGATCTTGTTGCCGAACAGTATAATAAAAAAGCTGTTTTTCTTGTTTGATTGTTGGGTTCCTTGAACAATTTCTATCCCTTCATCGATTTTTATCATATTTGTATGGAAAACAGCAATAATATGATATTTTTGAGTCCAACGGGTTTCACAAAGCTTAGGCAAGTTCGGAATGTATTTGCTTCGTAGATTTTAGTCTCTGAAGAAGAGAGGTATCGCTTTCAAACTAGGTATATTGGTTATTGTGTGTGATAAACTGATCACACGCGAAATTTCCAGTCTCTAGGATGTATTATAGGGGGTACCTTCGCCCCGAGAGGCGTTAGGCATCAAAATGATCGCTTTACGCCCTTGTTTGCGGGCCTTCTGAGCGGGCGAGATTAGGCTTAAAACGAGTTTGTCCCAATCGCCCCGGGGTGCGAAGCACGTGAGCGCGTGAGCGCTCACGCGCGCGCGCGCTCGTGCGCATACACACATACACATTATTTATTATATTTTATTATTATTATTATTATTATTATTATTATTATTATTTATTTATTATTATTATTATTATTATTTATTATTTATTATTATTATTTATTATTTTATTGTATTATTTATTATTATTATTATTATTATTATTATTATTATTTATTATTATTATTAAATTTTTATTATTATTTATTATTATTATTATTATATTATTACTACGAAGAAGTCGAAGAGAATCGAATCTGAGTCGAAAAAACGATTCCTGCAAGGAATCGTTTTTTTACGCACTCCGACTCTGCATTCCGCCGCGATTGCTTCTTCGCATCCGGTTCTGACTCCGACTCCGAACATCAGCCTGTCTCCGACTGCGGGAACTTATCGTATTCTGTTAAAATTTTGGGAGGGAATGGTTAAGATGGTGACGTAACCTCCATTGCTTAACGAGATCTACATGACCCTGCATACCCCAAGGGGGTGGGGGGTGCTGGCCCCCCTCAAACATTAAATATTGACGTAGAAAGCTGAAACTCAGTATACAATCTTCATATAAGGTATACTCAACATCATATATGGGTTAAATAGCCGTACACACCGAAAGGGGGGTCCCCAGCCCCCCAAACCTGAAATATTGACATAGAGCGACGAAACTTGGTATACATCTTTCTTATGATGCATCCACGATACAGAAAAGAAAATAATTAAAAAAAATAAAATTAAAAAAAAAAATTAAAATTAAAAAAATAAAATTTAAAAAAAAAATTTAAAAAAAAATTAAAAAAAAAAAAATATTTTAAAAAAATGTTCTTTCCCTGCCATTGTTGCGAAGTCATCGTATCCCTGACCAACGCATAGACTCGGATCCAAACCTTCTTTTTCTAAAACGAATCAATCGCTTTGGCAATGGTTTTACCATCCATCCCTTCAAGAACTTCAAACCCCAGAAAATTCTTCTCGAAAGTCATTTTTTCTTAAGGCCGAAAACCTTATTCCTTAGTAAATTGTTTCATTGCTTTGATCAAATCCAACCAATCATCGGCTAATATGGAAAATATACTCAAATTTTTTGGCATTCGCGATAATCATGTTTTTTTTTTCTTTTTCTTTTTTAACGATAATTCCACACAAATTGATAAATTCATTTTGAATCATCTTAGACTTCCAGACGGCATTCTTCTGTTCCTTGAAATATGTTCTTTCAATTCACATCCACCCACTTTTCTATCAAGCAAATTTAACAGCGTCATTCAAATATTTCCCTCATTCAGGGCCAAATACCTCTTAAAGAGTTAGTCTATTGGGTTCCGCTTGAAACAAAATTGTCGGATCCTTCAAACATTGCTTGAAATATTTCTTCTTTTATAAATTTTCTGCCAATTGCTTTTTGCAATCGGCAGTCTGACAGACAAATGAATATTCACCCACGGGCATGCCTTCCTTGACTGATTTATCGCTTTAGCAGCCACCTTAACCCGCTCGACATACTGAGAGTTCTAGCGCGAGAATTTATACTGTCAGAAAACCAAAGCTCGCTGTATGAACGGCCAACACAGCTACCGTTGACTTCAAGCAATATACTATAAACTCTTTAGGAAGAAAAAATACAGTTTTTTCAGTACTTAGTAATTAGAAAAATTACTACTTCCATTACTCTTATCGGACTGATGTATTCTTTTTTCAGTTTTTCTTATAATAAACCTTTAAAACGTCGTCTGGAAAACATATAAGGTTCATTTTTTTTATGCCCCCTGTATACGCCCATGCGTTGGTTTTATTTAATTCTGTAAAAAAAATCATTGGACCCACCACAGCATTCGAAAATCTGGAACCATTCGGGATCGGATTCAAGCTTCTTTACCATGTGAAAATTCGGATTCGCCGATTCAAGCTTTTACATGGATTTAACGGGATCGGAATTCGGAATTCAAGAATTTTCACACACTACAGATTCGGGGATTCGGTAATTCGGGATGCGAATCGGAATGTGCTGGATTGGGATTCAGATTCAGATTCGAACAATTTCTACATTACACGGAATTCGGATCCTTCGAGATTTCAAATCCAAAAGTTGCCGGATTCGCCCATCACTGATATATATATTGTATATATATATATCTATATAATATATATATATATATATATATATAATATATATATATATATATATATATATATATATATATATCATTAATATATATTATATAATAATATATATGCTCATAATAATCATATATATATAATCATAAATAATACTATACATAATATATATATATATATAATATATTAGTATTTTGACAAAAATCGCAGTAGGCACAAAAAGCAAAAAAATATTCTATGTCTACTGTACGATAATGTTAAAAGATATTAATTTTACCAAGTTTCCAGATATTTATTTTATAATTGATATGCTTGTAAATGTATACTATAGCGATGGATATCAAACTAACGTTTTATTTATGTTATGTGAATATGAGTCCTATTCACAAACATAATACGAAATCGTAATTGAGTTAAAGTATTTATTATCGGTAGTATTTTATTACTAATTCTAAAAAATATTTATAAGTATTATGGTCGTGGTGATATTTTATTAACAGATCGAAAAAAAACGTTATTAAAAATTCATCATAAATTCTAATGAAAACCATATAAAATGTTAACACAACAAACCAAACAAACTAAACAACAACAACCAACTACAACTATTCGGCATACCAACACCATCAACAACATACAACGGAACAACAAAAACTTAAACTTACAAAACAACAAAAAAAATCTAAACAACAAACAAACTTAACAAACTTAGACCAAACCAAAAACAACAACAACAAAACAATCATAACGAACGAACCAAACAACAACAAACAGCTAACACAACATACAACACACCAAAAAAAGGTAACATTAACAACAACAATAACTAACAATGCTAACGAACAACAACAACAACAACAACAACAACAACAACAACAACAACAACAACAACAACAACAACAACAACAACAACAACAACAACAACAACAAAAATAATAATAATAATAATAATAATAATAATAATAATAATAATAAGAATAATAATAATAATAATAATAATAATAATAATAATAATAATAATAATAATAATAATAATAATAATAATAATATCTGGTATAGAAGGAAAACATTATATGTATACACAAATGTTCCTCCTAAGTTTTTTAAATGGTAATTAAACGAAGAATGAAACTCCTATAGTTATATAGAAATACAACAACAGAAAGTTTTTTTCCAAAATTTATATCGTGGAACCATTACATTACCGATACTTCAGCTCCGGCCTTCAGATATCTTCTCACCTGCATCGACAAGAATACTGTGGACAGAAGCAATACCTCTAGTGGATACGACTTCAAATCTACCACATTTGCTTTCATGCAATGGATACCTAGATTTGGAATTCCTCTCTAATCAATCTCAGGTAGAGGACCACAGTTTGAAGGAGAATTTTTCACGGAACTATCAAATTATATTTAATTTCACAGACTCCCGACAAGCGCTTACAACCCTTCAGCAAATGGACAAATCGAAAGATTTCCTCGATCACTGAAGAGTGCTATCATGGCGCGCAAACAAAACTGGTTACTCTCTCTTCCAGTCATCATGCTAAGTCTTCGTTGCATTCCTGATTGCTCATGATTCTCTCATTTTCAAGTAGTAACCGGAAAACAACTCTTTGTCCTTTAGAACTTCTTCAAACAACTAACAACAGAGATTCTTACAACGAATTCATGAGAACATTTATGGCTCACATGAAACAACTAGATTTTCAACAACTACCACTTTTTAACCCTCTAGTGCTTCATCATACATTCCTGCCGAATTTCAAATCTGTTCTCATGACTTTCTTCAAGTCGATATCATTCGGGAGACTCCTGAAGCACCTTATTCTGGCCCTAACAAGGTTCTTAAACAGATGGAATGAAGCTACAAAATACAACTTTCTGATAGACGGGCGGATATCGTTTCGATTAGTCGTTGAAGCCTGCCGTACTCCCTTCACAGATAGTTCTCAAATAGGATGATAACTAGCCTTCGAAGATGGTTCCTCATTCGGATGATGCTTGCCTTCACAAACGGTCGCTTCATCTACTGAACAACAGGAACAAGC
>JABUQX010012960.1:15000-22500 GCA_015478945.1 Trachelipus rathkii | reverse complement strand
GAAATAAATTTGTGGTACTATTAAATAGCATTCAGAGTCTATTATATATATATATATATATATATATATACTATATAGATATATATATATAGATATATAAGATATATATAGATATATATGATATATATATATATATATATATATATATATATATATATATATATATATATATATATATATATATATATATATATATATATATATATATATATATATATATATATATGACGAAAAACACTTAAACATATTTGAAATCAAAAAAAAATTTTAAAATTTAACGTATTTTCATTGTATAATTTTTTGAAATTTTGTTGACCAGTGTAATTATAAAATGAAATGAGGATTTTTTCTTAAAAAAAAATTTTTTTGGTTCTTCTGATCAGTATAATATTTTCAGAGTATTTAGATCAATTTTAGTACATAACTATTTCATTTATCAAAGCTGATAAATTTAAATGAAAGAATGTAAACTGGGTCAAAACTACGGATTGCTAAAAACTTTTACTTTATACTTCTTTGATTTAAAAGAAATGTTATTTTAGTCCTCTTTGATTTAAAAGAAATATTACTTTAGTCCTCTTTGATTTAAAGGAAATGTTACTCTAGTCCTCTTTGATTTAAAGGAAATGTTACTTTAGTCCTCTTTGATTTAAAAGAAATGTTAGTTTAGTCCTCTTTGATTTAAAAGAAATGTTACTTTAGTCCTCTTTGATTTAAAAGAAATGTTACTTTAGTCCTCTTTGATTTAAAAGAAATGTTACTTTAGTCCTCTTTGATTTAAAAGAAATGTTACTTTAGTCCTCTTTGATTTAAAAGAAATGTTACTTTAGTCCTCTTTGATTTAAAAGAAATGTTACTTTAGTCCTCTTTGATTTAAAAGAAATGTTACTTTAGTCCTCTTTGATTTAAAAGAAATGTTACTTTAGTCCTCTTTGATTTAAAAGAAATGTTACTTTAGTCCTCTTTGATTTAAAAGAAATGTTACTTTAGTCCTCTTTGATTTAAAAGAAATGTTACTTTAGTCCTCTTTGATTTAAAAGAAATGTTACTTTAGTCCTCTTTGATTTAAAAGAAATGTTACTTTAGTCCTCTTTGATTTAAAAGAAATGTTACTTTAGTCCTCTTTGATTTAAAAGAAATGTTACTTTAGTCCTCTTTGATTTAAAAGAAATGTTACTTTAGTCCTCTTTGATTTAAAAGAAATGTTACTTTAGTCCTCTTTGATTTAAAAGAAATGTTACTTTAGTCCTCTTTGATTTAAAAGAAATGTTACTTTAGTCCTCTTTGATTTAAAAGAAATGTTACTTTAGTCCTCTTTGATTTAAAAGAAATGTTACTTTAGTCCTCTTTGATTTAAAAGAAATGTTACTTTAGTCCTCTTTGATTTAAAAGAAATGTTACTTTAGTCCTCTTTGATTTAAAAGAAATGTTACTTTAGTCCTCTTTGATTTAAAAGAAATGTTACTTTAGTCCTCTTTGATTTAAAAGAAATGTTACTTTAGTCCTCTTTGATTTAAAAGAAATGTTACTTTAGTCCTCTTTGATTTAAAAGAAATGTTACTTTAGTCCTCTTTGATTTAAAAGAAATGTTACTTTAGTCCTCTTTGATTTAAAAGAAATGTTACTTTAGTCCTCTTTGATTTAAAAGAAATGTTACTTTAGTCCTCTTTGATTTAAAAGAAATGTTACTTTAGTCCTCTTTGATTTAAAAGAAATGTTACTTTAGTCCTCTTTGATTTAAAAGAAATGTTACTTTAGTCCTCTTTGATTTAAAAGAAATGTTACTTTAGTCCTCTTTGATTTAAAAGAAATGTTACTTTAGTCCTCTTTGATTTAAAAGAAATGTTACTTTAGTCCTCTTTGATTTAAAAGAAATGTTACTTTAGTCCTCTTTGATTTAAAAGAAATGTTACTTTAGTCCTCTTTGATTTAAAAGAAATGTTACTTTAGTCCTCTTTGATTTAAAAGAAATGTTACTTTAGTCCTCTTTGATTTACAAGAAATGTTACTTTATACCTCTTTGATTTAAAAGAAATGTTATTTTAGTCCTCTTTGATTTAAAAAAAATATTACTTTAGTCCTCTTTGATTTAAAGGAAATGTTACTTTAGTCCTCTTTGATTTAAAGAAAATGTTACTTTATTCCTCTTTGATTTAAAAGAAATGTTACTTTAGTCCTCTTTGATTTAAAAGAAATGTTACTTTAGTCCTTTCTTTTATTTTATTTTTCTTTCCATTCAGAAATGTTATACTTTTAGATTCTTTAAATTCTTATTATAAACAAATTAAAAGATAATTCAAAACCATTCAAATTGAACGTTTTATTGCTTCCAAATGCTGCATCTTGCACTTTATTTGGTCAAATTCTGCTGAAATTTCAAAATTATGAGCAGATTAAAAATCTTCTGATTTCAATACCAAAAGCTAGGCAAAATCAAAATCTCTCTCCTAAAAGGGATATATATATAGAAAAATATAGAGTATATATATATAGTATATATATATATATATATATATATATATATATATATATATATATATATATATATATATATATATATATATATATATATATATATATATATATATATATAAATATATATATATATATATATATATATATATATATATATATATATATATATATAGGTGATTCAAAACCTTTGCCACAAACTCGGAGGGCTGATAGAGCAAACGGTAAGGGAACGTTTATTGTTAAATAACCTGCGTTGCTCTGACGCTCTCTGCCTCAGGTGTTACGGACGATTGCGACACTAGTTTATGTTGTAGGACGTTGTCGTACGGTGGGTTACCGACGATTTAGTTACTCAATTTAATGCGTTTGTGCGCTAACGTCCTTTCGGAAGCTATCGCGGGAATACTTCCACGCCTGGTTCATCGCCGATTCGCGCATCGATACGAATGGATCAATACATTTCTTCCCGAGTTCGACATGATAATGTCTTACGGTGCGGCGAACGGAAATGGATGAGGTGCGCTTTTCGTCCATTTCCGTTCGCAGCACCCTAAGACATTATCATGTTGGTTAACTCGGGAAGAGTGTAGTGATCCATTCGTAATCGATGCCTACACTGTACTGAATCAACGATGAATTGTGCAAGGTAAAGGTATTGCCACGTGTTTCCGAAGGACGTTAAGCGGACACACATGTACGCACGCACAAACACATTAAAATTGAGTAACCTAAATAGTCGGTAACCTACATGCGACGCGTCACACAACATAAACTAGTGTACCTTCAATCGATCTATTGATCCATTGATTCAAGTCATATTTTTTACTAACATTATCATGTTTTACATACACTAAATCAGTATATCAGTAAATCAAAATGATCTCATCACCCCATTCGTAATTTATTGATCTATTGATCTATTGATCTATCGATTCAAGTCATAGGTTTTACTAAAATTGTCATGTTTTACATACCCTAAATCAGTAAATCAGTAAATCAAACCACCCAACTTACAATCCTGTCCAACCATGATCTATTGATCTATTAATCTATTGATCTATTGACTCAAGTCATATTTTTTACTAAAATTGTCATGTTTTACATACCCTAAATCAGTAAATCAGTAAATCAAACCACCCAACCTACACTCCTGTCCAACCATGATCTATTGATCTATTGATCTATTGATCTATTGATCTATTGATCTATTGATTCAAGTCAAATATTTTAGAGTAAAATTGTCATGTTTTACATACCCTAAATCAGTAAATCAGTAAATCAAACCACCAAACCTACACTCCTGTCCAACCATGATCTATTGATCTATTCATTCAGGTAATATTTTTTACTAAAATTATTATGTTTTACATACACTAAATCAGTAAAACAGTAAATCAGTAAATCAAAATGCACTCACCACCCCTTTCGTAATCTATTGATCTATTGATCTATTGATTCAAGTCATATTTTTACTAAAATTGTAATGTTTTACATACCCAAATCAGTAAATCAGTAAATCAAACCACCCAACCTACACTCCTGTCCAACCATGATCTTTGATCTATTGATCTATTGATCTATTGATCTATTGATTCAAGTCATATTTTTACTAAAATTGTCATGTTTTACATACCCTAAATCAGTAAATCAGTAAATTAAACCACCCAACCTACAATCCTGTCCAACCATGATCTATTGATCTATTGATTCAAGTCATATTTTTAAATGTTTTAATACACTAAATCAGTAAATCAGTAAATCAAACCACCCAACCTACACTCCTGCCCAATCATGATCTATTGATCTATTGATCTATTGATCTATTGATTATTGATTCAAGTCATATTTTTTTAGTAAAATTGTCATGTTTTACATACCCTAAATCAGTAAATCAGTAAATCAAACCTGCCATACCACACTGCCCACATCATCCATGATCTATTGATCTATTGATCTATTGATTCAAGTCACATTTCGTGTATCATTTTGGATAAACATAACATAAAAACAAGTTCTTTATACACTGACCAACGAATATATGCTAACGTAACAAAGTTTTCACATTAATAAAGCTAACATAGCATCATCCGGTCTAAGAATATAATGTACAACAACAAACCTAACACATCTCAAACCCGAATAAACGGTTAAAATTAACAAAGTTCCACACTTAACAACAGTAAAGTAACTAAAATAGCGTACAAAAACGTAACCCATTCTCAAGCATATCTCTAACATATCAATGTTAATTTTACATTAACATGGTAATATTCAACAAAAAAGTTCACCATAACCTTACCTAAGTACCATAATACCTAACGGATAAATACAAACATAGTAAAGTTTTATCCTCTGTAAAGCTAAACTATGAATATAACATACTTAACACATAACAAGCAGACAAATAAACAGCTATCATTAACAACTTAACCATTGATCTATTGATTCAACTCGCATTTTGAGTATCATTTAGGTTAAACATAACATAAAAACAAGTTCTTTATACACTAATCAACGAATATATGCTAACGTAACAAAGTTTTCACATTAATAAAGCTAACATAGCATCACATGAACTAAGAATATAATATACAACGACAAACCTAACACAACTTACGAGCGAATAAACTGTTAACATTAACAAAGTTCCACACTTAACAACAGTAAAGTAACTAACATAGCGTACAAAAACGTAACCTATTCATACTTTTTCAAGCATATCTCTAACATATCAATGTTAATTTTACATTGACACAGTAATATTTAACAAAAATTTATCATAACCTTGTCTAATTATCATACAGACCAACGAATAATTGCAAACATAACAAAGTTTTATCCAAACATAACATAAAAAAGTTCTTTGAATAAAATATCGTAGTAAAGTGTAATAGTTCACCGATTCTAAAGCAATAAATAAGTGTATCAGTAAATCAAACCACCAACCCCTCCCCTCCCCTCCCCACCCCTCCCATTCTCCATGACCTTGATCATTGATCCTATTGATTTACGTCACATTTCGAGTATCATTTTTTGTAAACATAACAAAGTTTTATCCAAATACTAACATCGAATATATGCTAACATAACAATGTTTTCACATTAATAAAGCTAACATAGCATTACCTGAACTAAGAAAATAATGTACAACGACAAACCTAACACAACTTACGCATGAATAAACTGTTAACATTAACAAAGTTCCACACTTAACACCAGTAAAGTAACTAACATTGCATACAAAACGTAACCTATTCATACTTTTTACAAGCATATCTCTAACATATTAACGTTAATTTTACATTGACACAGTAATATTTAACAAAAATTTATCATAACCTTGTCTAATTATCATACAGACCAACGAATAACTGTAAACATAACAAAGTTTTATCCAAACATAACATAAAAATAAGTTCTTTGAATAAAATATCATAGTAATTGTAATAGTTTACTGATTTTAAAGCAGTAAATCAGTAAATCAGTAAATCAAACCACCCACCCTCTCCTCCTTCCCTCCCCTCCTCCATGACCTTTTGATCTATTGATCTATTGTTTATGTCACATTTCGAGTATCATTTCGGATAAACATAACACAAAAATAAGTTCTTTATATAATAACCATCGAATATATGCTAACGTAACAACGTTTTTACATTAATAAAGCTAACATAACATAACCTGAACTAAGAATATAATGTACAACGACAAACCTAACACACCTTAAGTACGAATAAACTACTAACATTAACAAACTTCCGCACTTAACAACAGTAAAGTACCTAACACTTCGTACAAAACGTAACCTATTCACACTTTTTCAAGCATATCTCTAACATATCAATGTTAATTTTACATTAACATCGTAATATTTAACAAAAATTTAGCATAACCTTGTCTAATCATCATACTGACAACGAATATAATGCTAACGTAACAAATTTTTTACATCAACTTCGTAATATTTAACAAAAAATTCATCATAACCTCGTCTAAATATCATAATCCCAGATGAATAATTGCAAACATAACAAAGTTTTAACCAAACATAACATAAAATTAACAAAATTTTACCCTGACATAACATAAAAATAAGTCTTTGAATAAAATATCACAGTAAAGTGTAATAGTTTACTGATTTTAAAGCAGTAAATCAGTAAATCAGTAAATCAAACAACCCGTCCCTGCAATCCCCTACCCACTCAGCCACCTATGATCTATTTAACTATTGATTCAAGTCATATTTCGAGTATCATTTTGGATAAACATAACATAAAAATAAGTTCTTTATATGCTGACCTACGAATATATGCTTACGCAACAAAGTTTTAGCATCAATAAAGCTAACATATCATAACCTTAACTAAGAATATAATGTACAAAGGCAAGCCAGACACATCTTAAGCAAGTAATCCGCATTTCCTGAAAACTCCTACTTATCAAAGATAAAGTAGCTAACAGGTCATACAAAACTCAATGTATCCCCACTTTTCCAACATATCAGCAACAGCTAAAGCAGTATTATCTAACAAAATCCCTTAACAAAGTCACCAATCTATCAAAGATACCAGCATCATGAACTATGAATTGACACTATCTTCATCAAAGTGTCACTCGTTTCGAGTATAATAGCATTTGAACTATGAATAAACGTAGGCATTAGCAAAATTCTCGGGCAAACCTAACATTACTCAACAAAAACTTAACCCAGGCTCACGTTTCTAATACATCATCGACAGTTAACACAGTAATATCTTACAAAACTCATCATTTCTCTAACAAATCAGTGTTAATTTCACACTGTCATAGTAATATTTAACATAACGTACCTAACTTACGAATAAACAGTTTTCATTAACCAAAAGTATCTAAAGCAACACATCACCTCCCGAGAGAAACCCCCAAGGGGATGCGCCCCATGAAAGGGTGTGAATCCTGAGAACAATCTCAAGCTTTACTATAGACAAACTGATAGGTTTGGTAACAACGCATCATACAAAAGTGATTTGGCAGAACTGTAAGCAC
>JABUQX010012959.1:47500-80291 GCA_015478945.1 Trachelipus rathkii | reverse complement strand
TATATATATATATAATATTATATAGAACGTGTCAGATAGAAATTTGCGGAAACAGTAAAAATTCTGGGGATCGACTCAGGCTTTTTTTCGCTACCCAGTATTTTTGAATATATAATATATATATTATAATATAATATATATATATATAATATATAAATAATATATATAATATATATATATATTATTATAAAGTCGTTTTATGATATTAAACTAACGAATACACTAGAATAGGATCGCAAGATATCAGTTTGTCGGGATCTTCTCGGCCTCTTAGGGGGACGACGGGGACTTCGTCTCCCCTCTTCCCCTATTCAGCTCGAGCCTCCTACTGGAAAATTATGGTTCTTCTAGGGGCTCGAGACCGATTGGGGACATAGGGGGGGATGAAACCCCCGTCGTCCCCCGTAGGCCGAGGGATGACCCCGACAACTGATATTCATTATTTGTACTTGTCAATTTTTAAGGTGTTCGCCTAGTTTTGTTTTTTAAATCATCTAAAACGACCTCTTATATAATATATATATATATATATAATATATATACTATATAACTAATATATATATATATAATATAATATAATATAATATTAATAATAATATACAATATATTGTTCAAAACAAACTGGGACGCGAAAAAAGCGCCGAGTCGATCCGCAGATTTTTTTTAAGTCTCGAAATTCTACTACACTCTAAATATGCCATATATATATTATATATATATATAATATAATATAATATTATATTATATATATATATATATAATATATATAATATAGATATATATATATCGCCACCGCCAAAAAAAAAAAAAACAACTTGTAAACGTCCGGAAAAAAAAAAAAAAAAAAAAAAATAAAAAAAAAAAAAAAAAAAAAAAAAAAGCGCTTCGTTAGACCACCCCTGCCTCCACCCAGACATGCCCCCCTATAGCCCACGCGAGTCGATCCCGCAGAATTTTTTACTGTTTCTCGAAATTTCTACTGATCACGTTCTATAATTATGCCGTTTAATATTATATATATATATAAATAATTTATATAAAATATATATATTATATATATGATATATAAATTATATATAATAATATATACTTATATGGGCTTGTCAATTATCTGAGTTAATGTTAGCGAGTCAACATTTTTACTCATAATTTATTATTGAACAAAATGTTACAGCAGCGTCGTAGCCGAAAAAAAAGTTTCAACTTTTTTTCTATATATAAGTTTATTACAGCATGTTTAGTTGTAAATTTGTTTATTGAAACAATGGAAAGTGAAATAAGTTAAAAACTAATATAAGTTGGTTAGTAAGTAAGTTAAGTTAAGGTTACATTGTTTGACAAGATTAAATAAAGAAATAGACTTGCTTTTTTAAACCATTTAAAGTGTAAGCAATCTTTATTACAATAAAGTTGATTGACTTTTATCAAATAAAAATGGTTCGGAGCCATGCAATCGATATGATAAACTCATTCACTCATATAATTGATAAGATTATATATCAATAATATAGATATATATATATAATATATATATATATAAAATAAATATTATATATATATATATATATAAATATTATATTATATATATATATTAATATATCATATATATATAGATTATATATATATATATATATATATATATATATTATTATATTATTATTACCTTGTTGTTTTGATTTTTTTTGTTTTTAAACATATGCTAGTAAGAACTTACAATGAATTTCAGTGGTAACCGACATGATTCAAAAGTTCGAAATATTTTAAATAATTTTTAAAATCACATTTAATAAAAAAAAATTCAAAAAAGAAATATCTCGAAAAGTACAACCACGTACAGAAAAACCAATTAATATTTGGAATCAGCGTATAAAGCTTATACAAAAATGTAAAAAAAATCAAAATAAAAATGAAATACCTCGAAAATTACGACACTTTGACAGAAAAAACTAATAACATATTTGGAATCAGAATATAAAGCTTATTACAAAAAATGTTTAAAAAAAAAAAAAATAAGGGGGCCGCCGCGGGGACAGAGGGGGGAGTTTTTTTCATTACCCCGTAGTGGGAGGAGTGAGAACCCGCCGACACCTAAAATGCAAAAGGGGTCCGGAGACCCTCCCAGGGAGGGGGAAATAGTCTTACCCGTCTTTCCCCGAAGGGCCGAGAGCCCGACCTCCTCTTGATCTTTGCGAGTTCCACCTTGGGTATTCCTATAGTTAAAAAAAAAAATAAAATAAAAACGACTAGTGAAAATTGTTATAAAACCGTACCGGTGTTATTTTGTTTAGCAAACAGGTCCTAAGCTATTTTTTGAATCACTGTCCGTCACCACTTAAATTGATTGTTAGGATCATATACTAGAAATATTAAAAAAAAACAAAAAAAAACAAAAATGATTTGTCTTTAAAACATACAAGTTCTATAATTATATATATATATATATATATTAATATATATATAATATTATATAATATATATATATATATATAATATATTATATAATATAGATAATAATATATAATATATATATATAATTAATATATATATATTATATATATTATATATATAATTATATATATATAAATTTTATATATATATATATACTTACATTTTTGGTAAGGTAGCAAATACAGATATACTCTTCTCACTACGCTTTTGCAAAATCTCAACTTTCATCATCTGGAATAATATTATATATATAATATATATATATATATATATATTATATATATAGATATATATATATATAATATAATATATATATATATTATAATATATATATATATAATAATAATATATATTATAAGATATAATATAATATATATAGATATATATATATATATATATATATATATATATAGTATATATATATAATATATGAGAGAGAGAGAGAGAGAAGAGAGAGAGAGAGAGAGAGAGAGAGAGAGAGAGAGAGAGAGAGAGAGAGAGATCATTTACAATGAAAATTCTATTTAGAGAGATGATTTTCTTGACCAAATTAATAAGTCGATGCCTACGAGTTAGGACTATGTTTTTGATTACTTAAAAAATAAATACATGTTCAATACACATTTGCAATTTAAATATTATCGATAGGTCGGTGAAGCTAATCCTGTTAAGGAAAGTTCAAAGACTTCGTCAAATCGAGCCCCTTGCCACGCCTGACGCCTGACGCCTGACGCCTGAGCCTGACGCCTGACACCGACACCTGACACCGACGCCGGGTGATCACGTCAGACTACGACATCCACATAAATTACACTGGAAACAACCATTTTGTTGTTATCTTAGATCTTGACTTTGGTTTTTGACTAACCTTTGGCCTCTGAATACGAAAATAACCTCAGTTTTTGTTTATCACGTCAACTTTTTAAGTTACAGTATACCCTCTTTTTGTCTCAAATGTCATACAAAATGTGCATATAAAGGAAGATAAAAGGAAAAACTTACCAAATATACTGTTCACAAAATAGTTTTATTCATACAAAAGTTACATATAGTTACTGCAAGTTAAATTTCGATCGGTAAACATAATATTAAGGTAAAAATTTTCGCTTACAGCTTTTCCTGGAGTGTTTAATCTGTGGACATTCTCGCTTGATGCTCCAACAATAGTCAGCCATCATATGTACATCCCATTTACCTTGATACCGTGCCTCCATCACCTTCAAATCTTGGTGGAATCGCTCACCCTGCTCATCACTGACTGCACCAAGATTTTTCGGGAAGTTAGCAAGATGGCTATGTAAAAAATGCAATTTGATGCTCATGTTGCAACCAAGCATTTTGAAGCTCTCCAAGAGTTGCTGGGCAATTTCGGTGCAATTCTGTGCTCGGGTATTTCCAAGAAAGTCTTTGACAATGTTTCTGAATGCCAACCAAGCATTCTTTTGAAGTTCTGTCATTGTTCCCATGAAATGTTCATCTTTAAGGAGCTGCCGAATCTGTGGACCATCAAACACACCGGCCTTTATCTTTTCAAATGACAGGCTAGAAAATGCCGAAATGAGATACTTGAAACAGTCTCCTTCAGTTGGCAAAGCTTTAACAAATTGTTTCATGAGACCGAGTTTTATATGCAGAGGTGGAAATATTATGTTCTTTCTGTCGACAAGGGGCTGATGTAGAATGTTTGGATCACCAGGCTTCAGGTCAGATCTTGGGGCCAATTCGACTGCACCCAATCCTTCACACAGAACTAGTGTTGTATCACATGACACCAAAAAACATTGGATACTCTGGGTATCCGCGTTGCTGGCAAGGAGAGCAACCATTTAGTACACCATTTGTGCATTGATATTGCAACTTTCAAATGACTCTCTTTATGTTCATATTCTTCACGCAAACAAACTGAATGGCCTATTGGGACTGAACCAAATAAATTTCCATTGTGGAGGAGGACACACTTCAAGCTCCGCTTTGAACTATCGATGAACAATCGCCATTCAGTTGCGTTATAGGCTGAAATTCCCAACTCTTCAATTAAACCACGTACGTTATGGCAATACACAAATCCATCATCACTTCGAAAGTATTGCAGAAACGCACTTTCTCTTGATCGAAAGTAGGATACCTTAGCTCCTTTTCAAGAAGTTTTTCTCGTGCAGTCTTGATGCTAACAGCTCTGAAGCTTTTTTGGATAGTCCCAAATCTCGTGCCAAATCATTCAACTCAAGCTGGTCAAATCCCTTACGAACGGAATCATCTTCAATTTCAAAATTATCGTCGTTGGGGTCACTTTGATGTTCATCAGACCCGTATTCCTGTATTTCCAAAGTGGGTAATTCTTTGAAAACTGGCACTGGGATCTCAGCTGAATGAGGCACTGGGCGTATAGCTGATGGTAAACTAGGATACTCTATTTTACATTTGTTTTTCTTGTTATATCCTGACGTTTTTACTATACAAAAGTAACAATCACTTGAGTGATCTCTGGGCTCTCGCCAAATCATAGGTATACCAAATGGAAATTTATCACGTTTTCCTTCGTCCACATCCGTAAACTCTCGACACACTGCTTGCACACTTTGTGTGGGGCCCATGATTTATCTTGATCACCAATCTTCACTTTAAAATATGCAAAATAAGCTTGCCTAACAAATGTACTGATGTTTGTCCTTTGACTGGGAATGGTAAAACTGCCACATATATAGCAAAATGAATCGGGGCTGTTTAAGCACTTACGACGCGAACTAGCAGAGGCAGACATAAGGAAAGGTTTCAGTTATTATATAAATAAAAACTAAACACGGTAACCTTGTATACAAACAAGAACTCGGACTCAATGTCGGAATGCGCTACACTATATCACAGCGGCACACAACCTCCCACTACAGTATCTCAGGCGTAACTGAACTAGTCTCGACAAATATGCACCTCTCGCTGGTCTCCTAATATGACGTCATTCACCCGTCATATCTACATAATATGTATATAAATATATCTGAATAGCTATATATATATATATATATATATATATATAATATATAATATATATAATATATATATAATATATAATAATATATATAATAATATATATATATTATATATTATGTATATATATATAATATATATACATAAAAAGATTTATATTATTATAATATGTAGAAATTCTGGATCATTATATATATATTATTATATATATAATATATATAGATATTATATATATATAATATATATATTATATATAATTTATATTATATATTGCAGAGAGTGGTCACATTCACATAAGGTGTAGAGAAAAAACCTGACGTGCTAGAAGAAAAGTAACTACAGATTTGAAATCAGCATGCATACTTAACCAAAAAAGCTGAAAAATCGAACTCAACAAAAAAAAAGTTACAAATTGTTCCCCAGCGATTATTTTAAAAAATTTCTTGGCGGGGTTGAGCTGAAGTTAAAAAAATTTGTCATTCTATAAAATATTTTCATTTTATTATTAGACTGGAAATAAAAGAGTAGAAAGATTGTTTGTTCATAATATTTCCATTAATTTCTTAACATTTAAGCAGAACTTCAGGCATAGAAGACAAGAAACTAGAACCCACGCAGAGAAATAACCACCAAAAAAAAATAAAGCAACTTCATTCAAAAGATGAAATTGGAATTACAACACAAAAAAATACGGAAAAGGTTATGAATGTAGGAAAGAAAGATATGATTGGCTGGTATTAATTTGTTGAACGGGACTAAACTTATCCAAAAATCAGACCATTCTTTAGGAATGGTCTGAAGGTGTACAAAAGAAATTAAAATGCCAACTACATGTTGACTAACACTTTTAGATTATCAAAATAGAAAATAGATTACGAAGTTCTAATGGTACAAAACAATATATAATACTAGTATCAAGAGGTTACAATCGAATTATATTGCATATGTAGATCTGTCATCTCAAAATAAGCATCGATAGTGGGACCTGACCATGCAATAATGGCCCAACCAAGGTAGCCCAAAAAAAGGAGGGGCAAATTCTTATTGCGAGCAAAACTCTATCATCATCTAACAATCGTGGAATCGAATCAGAAGAAATTCGATTAATCTAAGAAATAAGGTTTAAGAATTTATAAAACTAATTAAACGAACAAGAACTAACGACCATAGCAACCAAACAAGATACCATCTATAACAGACTCTTCCAACTCTCGTTAGAATAGACAAACACAATTAAATCAACAATCAGTTTGAAACGTCCAATAAAAATCAGTGAAAATTGAAGTTTGGAAACCTGCGAAAGAAAGAACCTTCAAAATAGAATTGAACACATAACTATTATCCGATGCACCGGGCAGTTCCAAATCGTGATGAACACCATCTCATGCTGTTGACGCGGTGATGTAAAGGAGTGCAGTGTTAAAAATTATAAAAATTTAATAAACGAACGTCTTAGAGAAAAGCAGAAACATATTAGAACCATTCAAGAAATTTAATGAAAGATGTAAATCATAGAACCATAACAAGAAAAAAAAGAAAAGAAAAAAAAACTAATAATAGCAAGGTAGAGAAATTTTATGCAGAATTTTATGAGATACTTGATAGAAGCGACCTTCAAATGAAATTACAGTGATATTGCGTCCTCATAACTTGTACAGACATTAATACATGCCATAAAACAAATGAAAAGGAAAGTCACTTGGTGAAGATGGAGTATCAACGGACATGATAAAATTGATCATGTTACAATTATATACAAAAATGGCTTAATCTGAATGTTGACACCAGTTATAAGGTATCCTTTTACAATATATCAAGACATCGAGCTTCGTATTTAAAAGAAGTAATAAATACCATACATGTACTTAAATCTTTTACAAATTGCGTGTGAATAACAGTTACTACATACATTTACTCCAAACTGAATCCAATCAGCAGTGAACAAGTGAGTGTAGAAGAGGCCTATAACATCAATTAGAACACACAAAGTACTCCACTGCAGATGGCGAATATGTAATGAAAGTTGAAACGGTTTTATGCGGGCTTTAGAGCTGTGAAAAAAAAACATTTGACTCGGTGAGCATAAACTATATAATGCCTTGAATGGTTACGGTGTTGCAAAACAATTAAATACACCTTAAGATGCGTATTTAAAAATGCTAATTCAAAATTTACAATATATAAAGAGAACTATAAAGTACAAATTAAAAGGGATGTTAGACATAGATATACACTTTCTCAAAATGTATTTGCAACAGTGTTGAGGGAAGTATTCAGGATGATAAAATAGGAGGATGTTGGTTTAAACATAAATGGAAGATATCTAATTTATTTACAATTTTCTAATGGTGATATTGTGCTGCTTCGTTTACCCTTCAATATTTCTTATTTGCTGTATTACTTATAAAATATCAATCAAATGATTATTTCTTAATTTCTAACATTTTGATTTTGAAAAAATTAAAACCTTTATCACAAGTAAATATTAAGGAGCTATAAAGCATACAAAATAAAGTACAAACGAGGACAAGATTATTACTAATTAATTATTAATTAAAAAAAAAAACTTTGTTTTTAATTATTATGTTGAACCCAACTATCTCTAATACTTTAAAAATTATATAGAAATAAATAAATGATTTGTTTCTTTAACCATGTCCCTTCTTCTAACACACACACACACACACACACACACACACACACACACACACACACACACACACACACACACACATACATATACATATATATATATATATATATATATATATATATATTAGTTATATGGTTAAGTTATTATATATATATAGCATATATATATATATATATATATATATATATTTCATATATATATATATATATATATATATATTAGGATGTACCGATAACAGAAAAGAGGACATACCGATAGAGATACCGATACTCTATTTTTTTAGGTGCCGATACCGATACCGATACCGATACCGATACTTTAATATAATAAATACACAGTAATAAGATAGAACATTTGTGCACTGCTAGGCAACCCAAGATTGCATTCCCTGTAACAAATACTTAGTCATTTATATTTTATATTTGGTTGTGCCCAAGCATATTTATTTTATAAATTAAAATAAATTTTATTTTAATAATAAATACAAATATAATATTAATAACTTTTATGTTTGTGTTTATTTTTTAGAAAATATTCATTTCCATTTTCAAGTAAGTATTAACAAAGTTTAGCTACTAGCTTTATGTCTTTTAACATGATTACAATTTACAAGAAGATTCTTTAACTAGCTACAATATAAAGAATAAAAATAATGAAAGAAGAGACCTCAATTAATCAGCCGAAAAGTTAAATGTAAAAACGCTATTACTCTCAAACATGGATGATAATAAAATACCCTTTAAGATATTGGATTATCCAATACCAAATTTACCACAAATTGTGATGCAAAAACATGTGGGGAGTCACTTGAAGTATTCCTGCGAGACTGTTCCTTTTGGTGTGTTTGCATTCCTACATGTAACCCTGCAATTATAAATGCGCTCTCTCTCGACTGATGAAGGGAGGTGCTGATAATTATTTGCCTGCAAGCACTGATAATAAGGAAAACCTTGATTCATTTTTCATGCCACCGCATGAAAGTACCTTCTGTAGGCAGCATCTCAATGTTTTCGTAGCCTCATCCCCTCTTTCACAGACTGCAAATTTGAATTATCTTTGCTGCTTGATGACTGTCTCTTCAGTTTTTACGATGAGGTTTCCTGGTGTGATTCCTTTGAAGGTGAATGCAATTTTGGCCATGAACTTATCAAAGTCTCACATATCCAAATCCTCTTCATCTTCGGTAGGTTTATTTGCTGAAAAGCCACCACCGTCACTATCAGTGCTGTTGCCAGGGTGCTAAGTGTCTTAGGAGTGAGAGACGTGTAGAAGTTGGGTTTTTAAAGAATTAAATCTCACAAGGGACGACCCAACCCCGAAATTCTATCCAGATCAGCGAGAATAGAATCGGAAAGATTAAGACGAGAAAAATCTTTAGAAAAGCAAAGAGGGAGCAGACTTGATATGAGTTGAAGAATGCGGGTCAAGTCATCGTGACATATGAGTGGATGGAGTTAGATGTGCAGGTGAGAAGATCATTGATGAAAAGTGGTAATAATAGTTGGGAGATAAAACAGAACCCTGAGTAACACCATTCACTAAAGAAGAAAGAAGTCGCCCCATCAACAACAGCCGACATTGAGCGTTTTGAAAGAAAGCTGTACATAAGTAAGCAAAGAGAAGAAGGAAACCCAAAGGGAGGGAGCTTTGGAGAGCAGTGACGCGTGCCATACCCGGTCAAATGCTTTGTATATGTCAGTGCGCCACCACACAAGTTCCTTCTCCTGTAGTTCCCAAGTGGAAACCATAAATCTGTTAAATAGGAAAGTATATCGCCAGTAGATCTCGAGCACCGAAAGCCGTACTGGTAATCAGAAAGAAGGGAAAGAGATTCAATATGATCTAAGAAGTGAGAGTTGAGAAGGGTTTCAAAGATCTTAGAAAGAATACAAGTGGGAGAGCTATAGCCGATATTTAGAAGGATCAGAGCATCATTTTTTCGGGAATATTTTGGACATATGCGCGCTTCCAACACTGGAGAGAAAAAAAGGTATTGAGGCATAAGAAAATGGCAGCTGAAAGGGGTGGTCAGCACGGAAGCACACTTCCTCAAAACTCGGAGAGGAATGCCATCCGGGCCACCCGCCTTCCTAACGTTCATAGATTTCAGGAGCAAATGCACACGATCAAATGAAATGACAGGTAAAGGCATAGGAGACCTGAGAGGAGAAGGAGGAGGAAGAGGAATACCAGAATCGTCCAGGGTTGAATTAGAGGAAAATAGGAGGCCAAAGAGATGATTGGCCTTTTCAGTTGGAGTATTAACAACAGAATTATCAGAGCGCTAATAAGAGGAGGAAAGGATGATTACAGAAGTTGTTAGATATGTTTTTGGCAAGAGGCCAGAGAGATTTGTCAGTAGGGAAAACCAAGGAGGTCAGTGCACTGTTTAATGAAAGTCTGCTTTGCTCGTCGAAGAGCATCCAACGATTTCTAGCTGAATGAAAATTGGCAAGAGTGATAGGAGAACGAGAATTTTTCCACACCCGATAAGCATTGTCTCTAGCATGAATGGCCAGGGAACAAGCACGATCGAACCATGGATTTTGAGGAGAAAAAGATTTAGTCCAAGAAGGAATGAACCTGCTCATCCCATTAACAATTACAGTTCCCACTTTATCGGCAGAATCTGAAGCGTCTTAAGAGTCAAAGCAGTCACTTCAATTATAGTTAGCGTAGAAGCAACGCAATGCCCCCAATCGGCCTGATCAAAGTGCCAGAAAAACCGCATAGGGCAGGATGGAGATGTTGGAGAGAAAGTATTAAAATTAAGTGATATAAGGTTGTGGTCAGATTTACCGATAGGAGCGAAGGTGGTATTTATAGAGAGAAGGACTAGTGGTGAAACATAGGTCAAGTGTATTCAAGAATCGGTTGGGACGATCCGGAATTTGTGTAGGTTATTTAATCAGTTGCTCCAGATCGTTGAGAATACTGAATGATTCGGCTTTCTCCCCACCTAAATCAGTACGAGAGGAACCCAACAATTCAGTTTTGTGTACATTGAAATCCCCCTAAATAGAGGACCTCAGCTTGGATTGGAAGATATAACAGTTCCGTGAGAAGTAGTAAGGCAATCAAAAAAGGCATGAAAATTTTGTTAGGAGAACGGTAGCAGAAGCATAAGAATATTGTAGTAGAAGGAAGAAAGATTTAAGCCACAGAACACGAAGTTAGAGATTCGAGATTCTCGAGAGGTGTTAGGAATGTTTATATTTACATAGGCACATACTCCACCCTTCCAAAATGGAAATTATAAAATAAGTTATAGTTGGATATATTAAACGAGTTGAAGGATGAATTCTTAGCCATCTGGGTCTCAGACAAAAGCATAAAATTAGGTTTAGAGTTAGAGAGGTAGTATTCCATGAATGCAGAGTTAGAGTGCAAGCCATTGAAGTTGGAAAACACAAAAGAAAGCCACGCCTGTGCAAAACTGAAATAAAACACGAACACGAAATCAAAAAAAAAAAAAAAAAAGACAGAAACAAATAGACAAAAACAAAAGGAGAAATGAAGAAAATTTATTCGTACGCTAAAACCTAAATTTTTAAAACGATAAAACCCTATTTACTGTGTAAATATCTAAAATATGAATAATCCAGAAAGTTTAAAACACTCACGCACTCTCACACCCTCTCACGAAATTGCGTACAGAAAAAAAAAAAAATACTTTTGATCAACTAAAAAGTAGATAAATCT
Organism: Trachelipus rathkii; assembly: GCA_015478945.1. Lineage (NCBI taxonomy): Eukaryota > Metazoa > Arthropoda > Malacostraca > Isopoda > Trachelipodidae > Trachelipus > Trachelipus rathkii. The sequence goes on along the minus strand of JABUQX010012959.1, from coordinate 68,503 downwards.
CTACAAATTATAATAATGGCTGTCCAAATAGGTAAATTTTACGCTAAAGACCAAGTTGAGAAACGCTAAAAATCTAATTTTAAAAAGGAAATCGAGGGAAAAAAACATAACTTGTTACCTTTTATATATGAAAGCAGCTTTATTATTGAATCTAAAAGTTTCTCATAATTTTTCACCTTAAAAAGTAAGAAGTATCGGGCAAGTATCGGCCATTTTAACCGATACCGATACCTTCATGAAAATGGTCGATACTACCGGATACCGATACCGATACCGATTCCGGTACATCCCTTAATATATAGAAATATATATATATATATATTACCTATATATATATATTTATATATATATATATATATATATATATATATATATATATATATATATATATATAGTATATATATATATATATATATATATATATAAAAAACCGTAAGATTAATAACGAATAAAACTTCGATATCATTTAATATGTAATCAGGACGTTTCGGGTCAAACAAAACCCATCATCAGCTAAAATAAAGATTAAAACTACAATAAAATATTATGCTAACGGTTAAAAAATAATAATAATAATAATAATAATAATAATAATAATAATAATAATAATAATAATAATAATAATAATAATAATAATAATAATAATAATAATAATAATAATATTATTATTATTATTATTATTATTATTATTATTATTATTATTATTATTATTATTATTATTATTATTATTATTATTATTATATTATATTATTATTATTATTATTATAATATTAATAATAATAATAATAATAATAATAATAATAATAAATAATAATAATAATAATAATAATAATAATAATAATAATAATAATAATAATAATAATAATAATAATAATAATAATAATAATAATAATAATAATATTAATATTGAAATATTAATATTAAATATTATTGACATAATAATTATAATAATAATAATAAAATAAAGTAGGTAATATTATAGAGTTTATTGTTTTAGCTATACTTTGAAATAATTTAAAATTTTTTAATTTTTAATTTTTAATTATTTAATTGCTTTACCGTTCCTTTAATTTATTATTATTATTATTATTATTATTATTATTATTATTATTATTATTATTATTATTATTATTATTATTATTATTATTATTATTATTATTTATTATTATTATTATTATTATTTATATTATTATTATTATTATTATTATTATTATTATTATTATTATTATTATTATTATATTATTGTTAATATTGTTATTTTTAACCATTAATATAATATTTTATTGTAAGCTTTAATCTTTATTTTAGCTGATGATGGGTTTTGTTTGACTCGAAACGTCCTGATTACATATTAAATGATATCGAAGTTTTTATTCGTCTTCCTTTTTCTTATAAAATTTAGGTTCCCTTAAAAACAAATCTATTGGATATACATATATATATATATATTATTATTATTATTATTATTACAGAGCAAGATACACATAGAGCATATATATTATATTATATATGTTATATACATATATATATGTTGACTATATATATATATATGAGATATTATTATTATTATTATTATTATTATTATTACATACATACATACATTGTTATGTATATATATATATATATATATATATATATATTATTACATATTAATATTATTATTATTATACATATTATTATTATTGTTATTATATATATATTATTATTATATATATATTACATATATTATATATATATTATTATTATTACATACATATTATTATATTATATTACATATATATTATATATATGCATATATACATATACACACAATAATAATAATAATAATAATAATAATAATACTTAATACATACATAATAATAATAATAATAATAATAATAATAATAATAATAATAATAATAATAATAATAATAAAAACCTGGAAGTCCTTTTGTTTTCTCCTTCAAAGTTTTAAATAATCTAGTGGCAAACTGCAACGATATCATTCCCTTCAGTAACGTTCTTCCGAAGGACTTCGAGCTATTCCTTCAACGCACCTCCTCCAATCCTTCAGGAGCGAAAGTTTTAAAAATTGAATGTTGTTCTGTTGACGTCATTTTGGAAACGTCTTTAAACACGGTCTCCTCAATTGCGTGATTTCGACTGTGGTTATAAATCTATAGCTTTCATTGAATTAAAAAAATATATATATCAATATTTGTTCTACTTTAAGATATAAATCAAATATCACAATGTTGTAAAAGAAATACAGGGTGTACATAAAAGATCTTTGCAAATTCGAATATTCTTTAAGAATTTATTAAATAACTTACAATTATGATGTAAAGAGAATAAGGTTAAACAGTACTTAAAAGTTATTTTAATGGTATGCTAAAATCACCAACATTCAACATACAATGTTTGAGTGATTTTCAAATTCAAGCTCATAGGGACTCTAACCATGTAATACGCAGAATATCAGAGCAAGCAACGCAGTAATGATTCTTGCTTTCAAACTATTTAAGTCAATAACACGAGTATTAAACACGGTTCTTGACCAAACCCTACACAAAGAAATCCCAGAACATTATGTCTACTAATCTTGGCGATAAATCAATGGGACGGTCATCTGCCAATCGAATTATTAGGAAATTTATCGTTCAGAAAATTACGAACGATCAACACTCAATGTGATGGGATGCAAACTTTCAGCAAAGGACAAATGGTATAAAGTTCCATTCGTTTAGCTAAGAGTAGACACACTTTCGGTCATATTGAGGTAATTGTTGGAGTTCTCGATAGGTTAATATTAGAAAAAACGCCAGATTACCAGTCCAACTGGTCCATCACAATACACACTAAATGGAAGGTCTCTGAGATGTTCACTACTAAATGGAAGTTAAACTGCCGTTTCAGATTTTACTTTAATACACAACTTATCATATTTGGTGATTAATAGAGACTAAGTTGGAAAATAGGAATTTTATCTAGACCCCAATACTCGAGGCTCAACAAACACACGTAACAAGTATCGTTTTATTCACCTTTCTTTCAAATAAAATCTGCTCGAAATTCCCATGAAAAGTTAATTTAAAAAAAAATGTAAAATTTTTTTATGTACACTATATAGAATATATATATATATATATATATATTAATATAAAATAAATATATATATATATATATATATATAGTATTATATATATATATATATATATATATATATATATATATATATATGGAAAGTATATATATATATATATATAAGCATATATATATATATATATATATACATATATGGTTATTGTTATTAGCAAAGTATATATTATATTATTGGTTATTATTGCTTACATGTATATTATTATTGCTATTATTATATATATTGTTATTGTTGTTGTTATTATATATATATTATATTATATTATATATTATTATTATTATTATTAATATATTATTATTATATTATTATATATATATATTATTACATATTATATATATATATTATTGTTATTATATTATATTATTATTATTATTATTGGTTATTGGTTATTGTTATATTATTATTATATACATACATATATATTATTATTACATATATATTATTATTACATATATATATATATTATTATTATTATTATACATATATGATATTACATATATATAAGTTATGATGAATAGATAGCTATATACATATATGCATACATATATTGTTAAGGTTGGTTATTATTAGCATGCTGAGAGCAGTTGTTGGCTGAAGAGCGTTATTGGTTATTGGTTACATACATATATACATAGTTACTAGTTAAGGTTATATATACTACATATTATATATATTATACATTATATTATTTTTATTGATACATATACATATTATTATTATATATATTATTATTATTACTATTATTATATATTATTATATATTGGTTATTATTATATTATTATTATTGTATATTGCACATATATACATATACATATATATACATAGTATGTTGCAGTTCTATATATTATATATATATACATATACATAGTTACGTATATTACTATTATTATTACAGCTGAGAGCGATACATATGATAAATGTTGTTGGCTGGTGCGAGCCACATGTATACACATGGTTACTACATACATACAATGGCTGGCTATACATGTTGATATTATATACATACAGCATATGAAGTATATATATATATACATATATATATATATATTATATATATACATATATATATATATTATTATTATTACATATATGATATATATATATATATATATATATACATATATATATATATTATATATATTATTATTATGTTGTTATATTATTATTGTTATTATATTATTATTATTATTATTATTATTATTATATATATATTTATTATTTATAAAATATATATATATATATATATATATATATATATATATATATATATATATATATATATATATATATATATATATATTATATATCTATACAAAGGTGTATATTTGTGGCTGTCAACACTCCTCTTCAGAACAAAATCAAACGAAATTCTTACTCTCAAAATCGTTCTTGAACGTTCGTTAGAAACGGAATATTTGTCACGCAGCAATACCTCAGTTTGATATCCAAACGAAAGTAAATTTACACGTTTCAATCTGTAAATATACTTCCGCCCACCTCGGCAATCGCCTCCTCCTTTCCGAAAGAGAATTTAGTCGTTCTGACGCTGTACAAGCAACCAGTTGTGAAAGTTGATAAGTGAAGTGGAAGTGATTTTTGATTGGGTAGTTACGCATATAACGTATATATATATATATAATATATATATATATACCCCTTCTACCGCTTTGTATGAAAGATCTCTGCTTTAGTCAGAAATAAGAAAAGACTAGTGTTCTTTCGCTGTGTTTTTTTTAATATATATATATATACATACCTTTTATGTATATATATATACAATACCTAATATGTATATATATGGTGTACAAAATATATATATATATACACGCATGCTTTTGTATATATATAGATATGCCGTATACGATGTATATATATATATATATATATATATATATATATATATATATATATATATATATATATATATTATATATATATATATATATATATATATATATATATATATATATATATATATATATATATATGAGCCGAAATTTATCCCATACAGTTATTTTTACTCACTCTATATGATGAGATATTTTGGTTGGAAACAAACTCGAGAGCAGAGCCCTCTCATTTAACCTTGAGGGACAAAAGCTGATGAGGTAAAAGCTTTAGGTTTTGTAATTTTATTAATAAATAAATATTTGTGGTACATGCTAATAAAATATTATTTATTTGTGAAAATTACATAAATGAAAAATTATTTAAATGTTATATGAATGTAATCTAAAGCATGTAAACAAAATGACCTAAATGCTGGGTATCAACACATGCAACAAAAATGTTTGAATGTATAATTTAATACCCAAATAGAGTACCTAATTGTACCCTATTAATTTAACAACCCCATTAACCAAAGCGTTTTTATTACAGCGTAAATTGTTTATGTAATATTATTCCTAATTTTCCTTATTAAATTTTATAGGTTTTTTACTGTTGATACTATTTTGAATCTCTGCGACTACGCATAATAAAACTGGATATTGGTTACGAGTCTTAATCCACCTCACTGATAGTTCAAATTGATCCAAAGAGAAAATTTGACAACTGGCGGCCCATTGCCAGAATTCGACGGATCTTCTCACGAGTCAGAAATAGCAGGCGAATGATTCACTCTCAAAATAGTAAAACCTCACTCAGCGTCCCCATAAAACCTTCCAAGGAGGAGGGTAGGATTCATAGTAAGAAATCTTCATAATGAAGAACCAAAACCCTAATCAAATGACCTCTGCAGAGCTCATTTGATTAAATATTATATATATATAGATATATAATATATATATATATATATATAAATATATAATATATATATATATATATATATATATATATATATATATATATATATATATATATATATATATATATATATATATATATATATATATATATATATATATGAAACCAATTAACTATAATTAAAATTACGTCCCGGGACACATAGAAATACTGGCCAGTAATCATTTTAGCAAAGAAAGAAAAAATATTTTTTTTGTTATTATTATTATTATTATTATTATTATTATTATTATCGTGAATTACCCTATACTATACCATATGTTAATTTTAAGGTGATAATTTACATAATAGTAATGCTGCGATGTCTAAGTAATTATAAGGAAAAAGTTTGATGATAGTGTGATAGCGTGATAGTGGTAATCAAATTTCATATTGGAAATTAGTGGATAGTGATAATTGAGAAAAAAAAATCTGTTGATAAAATTTGCATTAAAATTCTATACTCCGCTAACTCTTAACTATAAATCTCTCTTTTTATTCCTCCTATAACCCTTTACATTAAATATATATATATATATATATATATATATATATATATATATATATATATATATATATATATATATATATATATATATATATATATATATATATATGATTGTGTGTGTGTGTGAGAGAAACAAAGCAATATATAACAATAAAACTATTCAAGGAGGGGAGAGAAGATTACAGAAGAGAGAAGGGGGAAGAGAACGAATTTTGCACCTTATGCCCCACACAAAGCATTTGAAGCACGCACAGACGCACGCGCACTGCCACGCACTCGGCCACTAGCACACACACGCGTCATTGTGACTCAAACACACTCACTTCTCATTGTTCTTACCTTCACTCTTTCTCCGCTAGACTTTCATAGCAAAATGGCGTCTTCTAGAGCCTCACAAAAAAATTGATAAAACTTTTTTTTTGATGCTAATCCCTGTTGGGACTTTAATTTTAAGAACAACTGATTCGTAATGACATTTCATTTACAATGAACAATTGTGCAAATGAAAATCATTGTAATTTTGTAAAATTTCACAATATATATATATATAGCATATATATAGAAGAGCAGTATATAGTATATATATATATATATATATATTAGGTAATATATATAAAAATATTATAAAAATATATATATATATATATATATATATATATATATATATATATCGGCGGAAGTAACCGCCACTACCCTATATATATATATTTTTAGAATCAGCAGGACCAGGCGAAGGTCCACTCCAAGGTCCTGGGACCCCCAGACCATTTTTGAAGATATATATATATATATAGGCAAGTTGAATTTTCAGATAGTTTTTTTTTGAATGAATTCGACTCAACATTCATCCCTGATGATATATAGAGTAAATTCATCGAGGAGAAGTCAAAAGTAGTAGCAAATAACTACGGTCGGTAAGGAAAAAACTTCGGCAAATTTTTCACAAACTTGCAAAAACCCTACATTTTATGCCAATTTCTTTTAAGGAGTACCTACTCCTATAGATAGCTTTCTTTCCTTTGCGTATAAACATATATATATATTATTATTATTAGTGTTATGTTTTGTGATATATTAATATTATAGTTATAGTTATATATATATTATATTATATATATTATTATATATATATATATACATATATATATATTATTATTGGTTATTATTAGTTATTTTGCATATAATTATATATATATATATATATATATATATTAAGGTGTTCCGGTAAAACCTAATAGTGCTAATATCGCGTATAACGACCGCGTTGCATGCTTTAAGTGACCGCGTTAAAGATATTTCGTTCCACTTTCGCGATTAATTTTAAGTAGTAAGGATGGCAGATGGACTCAATCTAGACCAAAGGGAGAATGGAAATGCAAATGAGGAGTTAGAGAGAAATAATGAAAATCTTGAGTTGAATGAAGGAGATAACGCCCAAGGACAAGGACATGAAAGTCCAGAGGGGGGTAGCGATGCGCTCGTTGCCCAGGGAGGCTTACCTCCCCAAGGGACCCCTCCAGCACTAGTTCCAGATCCGAATATTGGCCAAAATCCTGATCACACTCTTCTGAGGCAAGACCCCCACGGTATTAGAGAAAGAGAACCTCCGAGGAGAGAGGACCAGCCCCCCTATTATTTGAAAACCGCCATAGTGGACAGCACACTAGATTCACAATTGATGCCCAGCACCGCACAGGGTGCCATACCGAAAAAGAGCCGAATAAACTGGGGTGCAACAGACCCTCAGACACCGAACCCAAATACAGGTAAATGGGAAGGTAAAGAAATGACCGTAGGTGCTCTACAAGGGCTAGAAGACCCATTATTGAATCCCGATCAGGTCAGGGGACCAGCTCTCCCACCTGCAGGGTACAACCCGGCTGTACAGCCACCGCACCAACCCCTAGGAGGGACAACAGGGCACAGCATGGCTGCTCAGCCACAGAATCAACCTCAAGGAGGGACACCAGGGAACAACACGTATTATAGTGGCCACCCACAGGGTGCCCCCCCTCCATCTTTTCAACATAGTGGTTTTCAGTACAGTGGTATTCCACCAGGGTATACCCCTATGCCTAACCAATCGTATTCTTATCCCGGAATGTGGAATGGATATCCCTATATGCCTCAAACACCAGGAGTCCCAGTCTATCAAGCAAATCTTTTTACACCTGCCCTACCTGAGGTGCCAGAAGCCCTAAAACTTCATGGTAAAAGTTTAAAGACCAGACTCTGGACCGGCATCCAGTATGATGAGTATGTGGTTTCATTAAATGAAAAGCTCAGTGCTTTAGGTGCACTAACAGAAGAACAAAAGATTACTTTTGCCAGATCAGCCATTACATCAAATTTAGATAGTGAAGCTAGACATTATTTACTCCATGATCCCGTTTTCTCTCGATTTAAAAGATTAGAAGATTTTTTGGCCCAGTTGAAGTCCTACCTTCAGCCGGAAGATAGAAGAAATGTTTTCGAGATCTGGGTGGACTTTGTAGAATATAAAAGAGGGAGAGAACAGCTTTTTACAGATTTCATAGTAGGATTAAAGAGTAAGCTTAGAAAATATCAGAGTAGGATGTATGACCTCGATAAGGAGGCAATGTTTAATTCTAAACATATAAAGGTAATGATCATTGGTAAAATCATGCAGAACCTCTCAGAGCGCAGGGATGGTGACAGATTAAAAGATAAAATATTGCAAGCCATTGATATGGAAATAAGTTTAGCTGAATTGTTAGACAAATTGTATCTAATTTCAAAAGGTGCTTTATTGAGAATGGATAACAAGAGACAACCGGAACTCCGCACCACAAAAGTGTTTATGGCCCGAGATGAACGGGAAGATAGGCAGAAGTCAGAGTACAACAACTCTTACAGGAAAAATAAAGAGGCTGTCCACAAACCAAGATATGGGGATAAGAGAAGAGAAGAGATGAGATCAACTAATGTTTTCCGGAAGAAGACAGAGGAGGCAAGAACAGAGCAGACTCCACGAAAAAACAGAGGAATAATTAGAGGAGTGACTGAACAAGATTTGAGAGAAAACCATGTTTGTTTTTCATGCGAAGGAATCGGTCACTCGTCGAGACTCTGTCGCTGGGAATTGCCGTATTGCCGGGTATGTCAAGGTTATCACCGCAGGGGCTCGCAGCCAAAGTGCCGAGACGCTCCACCATGGAAACCCTCTTCCGGAGAAAACCAAATGTTCATTCCATACAACAGCAAAGTCGATATGGAAAACGGCAGAAAGGCCCTGAAACCCGAACGTTTTGGTACAGATAGGCGAGGGCCCAGGACCTTCACGAAGAAGAAAGAAGGATATAAGCCCTCCGGTGAGAAAAGAGTACTAGAGTTTATGTGGCCGAAGGCCAACGAAGAGACTCTGAGTGTAGTAAAGAAGAAGAAGAGGAAGATAAGTCTTTAGATAGAGAGCCCTTCCTCTCCCTCTCCGAGGAAAGAACAGACAGAGAAAATTTTCGGATGGGGGCGAAGGCTGGAAAACAGTAAGAAGAAAAAATAAGAAAGGATATGATAAGTGGGGATTAAATGAAGGAAAAGATAAAAAAGTTGCCCAAACATTTTTTCAAAAAAGTGTTGAAAAACCATACAAACTGGGACACCATTTCTATACTAATGTCCATCTTACTCCCTCAATAGGCAGTAAGGAGGCTAAAGCATGTGTTTTATTAGATTGTGGGAGCAGTATATCCCTCGTTACACCCAAGCGTTTAAAAGAGTTAGAGAAAGAAGGTAACTTCAAAGTACCGCTCCGAAAAACAGACCTGGTGGTACAAGGGGTCGATAACAACCCAACTAAATTAAGAGGAGAGGTGCAGCTGTACCTCCGAATACAAAGAATATTACCTCACCACCTTCCAAGTAAGCGAGGTGCAGGGAGAACCCAGTTGGTCCATGCTGTTGGGAAACAACATTTTATCTAATTTACCCATCACTTTGAATATGTTTTCTTCAAAGATGTCTATCCACGAAGGAAGAGAGATAGACATACCAGTCTTCGCCAAATATGGTATCTATTTAGTCCGAGAACACACAGATGAGAGCCTTAGAGAAATAAAGGACTCCCCTCTGCCCAGAAAAAATCCACCCAAGCCATCAGTGGCCAAGGGGGAGAAAAGTAGTAGGTATTCTAAATATTTTAGGGATTCCGATCGAACTTTAAAACATTTAAATCAAACTGAACAATCAGTTGCGAACCAATCTTTTCCACAGGAAAGGCGGACAACCCTGTCAGTCGACCCAGCACATGTTGCGCACGGTTCCCTTCCATTACAAAGGAAGACAAATCTGTCAGTCAATCCCCACCGCGTCGCGAACGGTTATTTCCCACAGGAAGAAGAAGCAACTTTGTCAGTAACGCCCCCAAGCAGGCCCTCCGCGCCTCAGGGAAATAAAAGAAGTTCTGCATCGTACGGTACCGCTCAAGCCCAACTGAATCGAGAAACAAGGAGAACGGAGCCAGAAAAGGAAGAAATCCTAGCCTCCCCTCCACCTCACAGTTCTGCGCATGGAGGAGCCAAGCCAAAACACAAGCACACTTCTACTCAAAAGGAAAGTTCGATTCAATCGGAGAATTTACAGGCTTCAACGAACCCTGACCCTAACCCAAATGAACATTTAATGATCGATGAAGATATTGTAATCGATTTGAAGGTGATTGAAAATACTATACTGCCAAGCAACTCATATGGGTACATAAAGGTTAGACCTGAGATAAAAGTTAAACCTGAGACTCAAGATGATTTTGACTTGGAGCGAATGTGTATCATGACCCCAGCTCTTTCCAGAGGACCACTGTATATTGCAAACACAGTCAGTCCTGTAAGGAATAACAGAATTGTGCTCAGTTACATAAATTTGAGTGACCAACAATTCCATTTGAAAAAGGGATAACTCTAGGAAATAGTTACCCACTAATCAGCAAATCAACTGAAGAAAACCCAGACATAAGTGGACACAAGCGAGTAGTATCAGCCAATGTAGCCACATGCTCCAAAGGTCTATCAAAGACAGAATTAAGAAAAGTGTACAGAGAAATCATCGAAGAAAAGATGTCAAAGGAAGACGCTGAGAACAGCATCCTTGAAAAGCCAGGGTACTTAGAAGACTTGCTAAATCTTTTGATGAATTTTCATGATGTACTAGCACTTGATGATGATGCTGTCCCGGTCTGCCCACTTCAGAAGTTTAAAATTGAACTACTCCCTGACGCTCCTAAAGTAATCTTCCGTAAACAGTACCGGTTGCCACATAAGTACTTACAGGACATCGATGATTACACAGATGCAGCGCTAGAGAAGGGATACATCAAGGCCTGTTACAGTCCACATTCTTCTCCTTTACTAGTAGTGGCAAAAAGAATAGTTCAGGCCACGGGTGTAGTCTTTTGACTATCGCTACCTATCAATTTCCTACAGTGTCACAGGATGTACTACCCTCCTCCCATCGATAGAGAATTCTTTAACGTCGCATCGGATGGGAAACAGATTTTTACGATCAGATAAGACTTACTCGTGCGTTACCATGCATTAGAAATAGAAGGAGGAAACCAAAAGGCTAATGGCATTTGGACTAGGAAAGGGTATTATTCTGTCCTACCCGCTTGACCTTTGGCCATCGCAACGCCCCATCTTCCTGATGCTAGCAGGCAATGAACCATGTCCTTCAAACTCACCTTTCTAGGACCAGTTGCGACAGGTCTATCTTGACGGACGTACTCAGGTGCTAGCGAAAGAACGTTGCCAACACTTCCGAAAATTTCGAGAAAGTTCTAACTGCTATTCCGACGGAAACAACTTGAGAGATTTAAAACTTAATCGCAAGTGCACTTCTGTACCAGATCCTCCAGTTGTATCTAGGATTCAGATAGGTAAAGATGGAATTAGTCCTGACCCTGTGAAAGTTGAAACAATGAAAAGTTTCATCCCTCCGACGAATGTCAAGGAGACACAGTCCATTCTTGGTTTTTTCTCCTATTTTCGCTTTTTTTAATAGACAATTTCGCAGTCGTTGCACAACCACTGTATGATTTAGTAAAAAAGAATGTCCCCTTTGTATGGGCGAAAAAAAACCAAAAGGCATTTGACACCTTGAAAGATAAGTTGGTAGTCCAACCACAGCTCACATTCCCGGATTATAGCAAGGAATTCTTCGTGAATACCGACGCGTGCGACTACGGAATTGGGGGGGTGTTTGTACCAGCTCACTGCGAAGGAGAAAGAGCAAACCCTTTCCCTTCGTCTCCCGAGTACTCAGAGCAAAAGTGAGAAGAATAATGATACGATAACGAAAAGGAGTTGCCTGGCCGTATGTTTTGCTTGCAAAGTTTAAAAAACACGGTATTCGGGGCTATAAGGTCACCATTATCACTGATAATCAACCCCTTTGTTTCATCTTCAGAAACAAACAACAGACTGGACGTCTAGCAAGATGGAATCTGTTCGTAAATAGTTTCTCTCCCACTATAGTTTATAAAAGAGGTAAAACAAATATCCCGCCGGACTATTTGAGTAGACACCCAGCACCTAATGTTTTTGTAATGCAAGCGGTGTTGGAAAACAGAGGTGATTTACCTCGAACAGACTTTCCACTGAATAGGGAAACCTTCGTAAAAGAACAAGAAAAATGTCCAAGAATAGGAAAATTGGTGAAATGGGTTAAGGAAAACCCAAAAACCTATCCACACATTCTTATTAGAGGTGTTTTATACTACGCCACACAAAGCGATCCTTATGTCATCCAGGTCCCCGACAGTATGATCTACACGGTGATAGACCAATGCCATGCCTCGCTGGGCAGCGGACATGGAGGGCCTATAAGGACAGAAAAGAGAGTAAAGGAAAAATACGCTTTTCCCCACTTAGCAAAATTGGTGAAAGAATATTGCAGCCATTGTGTGTCATGTGCTAGAGTAAAAGGTCACAAACCTCCAGTAAGCTGAAATAACAGATCGGCCTTTGCCCTAACCCTTTTTCACGCGTCCATGTTGATAGTATTGGGAAAAACTCCCCACTATGTACTGAGTCATGGGCCAATATATACTAAGTTTTCCAGTGATGTTTTGACGCGTTATCAACGCTTCGGAGCTAGTGCCTTGTAAAACAGTAGGAAAAGTAAAGATTGCCGAGCACTGCTAGAGAGAGTCATAATGTACGGCACAGATGCTTCCCCATCTTTTGTGTCCGTTATGCCCAGAATTCACAAAGCCAAGGTGATTTAAGGAACTTGTTGCAAAGGCCTGGAGGATAAAAAAGGTAGAAATCCTGCCTTACAAAGCATCCCAAAACGGAGTTGTGGAAAGAATAAATGCTGATATCGAATCTTTCCTATGACACTATGTCAATGACAACCACAAAGATTGGGATAAATATCTGAGTTTCGCCCAAATCGCGATAAATTCCGCTTACAATCGATCTATCGGTTCATCCCCCCACTTCCTTTTGCACGGTTACGTAAAAAGGGTCCCTTACGAAATGGAAGATTATGTTTCTCCTTTTGTAAATAAACCAGAGAAAATGAGGTTCATTTCAGATGAGGTGGATGTGCTGACGGGGAAAGGATCGATAATATAAGAGATTTGGCGAGAGAAAGGTTGGAGAAAGAAACAACTAAAACATTGGAGCAACAACATAAGAAGGCAAAGCAGAGAGAATTCAAAGTCGGAGACTACGTTTTCATCCGAGCAATCAAGAAGCCTTATCATAGTTCAAAACTATGTGCCAAGTTTGAAGGGCCATATATAGTCCGATGTTTGAGAGGACCAAACAAATTGATGGTAATTCTGCAGAAGTCAGAGCTAGGGACTTTTCCGGGATCCATGTGGACAATGCTAAGTAGTGCCGCTTGAGAAATTGCAGATTACCGGTTCGACCTTTACGAACGATGAAGTGAATCCTCACGAAGCTTAAAAGGATGTGTGTAAAGCTGCGCAAGGAAGTATGACGAAGAGAAGAAGATGAAGATTGCGCCCAAAAGCGAATCAGGAATCTGTGTTCCGAATCAGAGGATGAGTGGAAGATTATTCTCCATCCACCAGAACTCGTCTTCCCGTTATCATATTACCCAACTTTCTCCACCACATCCCGACCCAGTAGATGACAACACCTCTTCACAAGATCCCCACACGCAGTCCGACACACTCAGTTCGAATACCATTTCGCCGGACAGCTCCTCCACCACAGTCAACACAGACCTAAGAAAACCATTTGGAAGCTATTACAAGCTTCCATTCAAAGAACCTATTCCCGGTGAACCAGAAGCCGCGAAGCGTTTTAATGAAGTAGTAGAACAAAGAGACAGAAACGAACGAAGTGTAGAAAAGAAGAATATAGCGATGTAGTCGCAGGAAGAACACATGTTGACAAAAAATTCATCTGTTCCACTCCTAAAAATGACTTCCAAAGAACACCCTCTCACCCCTCAGGTCAGAGAAGAGAGTTCAGACCATCCTTATCCCCCATACAGCAAGAGATTTCAGTAGATACCACGGTTAGAGAAATTTCACAGGAGCCACCCGCAAACGAAGGTGAAACATACGGAGCCTACGGCGGATCCCCTCCAAGAATTCCTTCCCCAGAGAAATCTCCCGAAGTCCCTGAAAGAGATGGCCAATATCAAATTCCCACCGTTGTAGAATCACCACCAAAGGAAATCATCAGAGATGACAGAAAACAGGACCCGTCTTACAGACCACACAATTTGTTTTCTGGTCCCAGAGATTCTACTCCAAGAATTACAAGAAGTCAAACAAGGATAAGGGAGCAGGCAGTACAACAAGCAGAGGCAAGTGACAATACGGAGACTACAGCGAAGACTTCTGTCAAACCTCCGCCTGTTAAATTGGATTTGAATACAACAGTTAGAGGTGGTCAGACTTACTATCTGCCTCCCGGCTATTAATTCATCTCAATTTCTGTATATTCTTGTAAATTTCTAAGGAGAAATCCTTTGTTTCGAATAATAACAACAGATTTTATAGATTTAAGGAGATATTCTTCGAATTCCGAAGAATATTCTTCAAATTCCGAAGATACTTTAATTTTAAGAAAATTGAACACACATATGCACTCGCATCTGTTCATGTATTAGTTTGGATTAGATAAAAGATCGATCTTAATTTTAAGTACATTAGTCTAGATTAGAACTTCAAATATTGAAGATGGACTTTAATTTTAGGACAATGTTGGACATACACTAGTATACCTTTTTGTCAATTAGTATTTAAAACATAATCTGGATTAAGATTTATCGTACGTTTTAGCTTAAGTTCCTTAGCCTGGATTAGAAACGTTAGAATTATGTTAGTTTTATCTCGACTTATACAGTTGTTTATCATTTATATTTCTGTTTATTTTTTTTTACTACAAAAACTTTAAAGGATACGTTTTAGCTCCAGAGAGGGGACAACGCAATTTTTTAAATAAAAAATACTAGAAAAAAGAAAAATGAAAAAAAAATACTTTTCTTTAAAGGAAAATAAAAAATAAAAAAGAACTTTAAGTAAGTAAGTTAAGTAAACTAAATAATTAAGTACAAGTTAAAGAAAACTTAGAATAGTTAAGCACTTAAGTAGTAAATGTAAGAATCTTACTAACAACTTTATAATTAGGAAATCATTTAAGTTTAAAATGCAAACAATTTGCTTAATTAATTACTAAGTTCCAGTTTAAAAATTTAATTACATTATTTAGGCGACCTTGAAATTATTCTGAAAACAAATACTTCAATATGATTAAATATTTCAGAAATGGAATTCGGGAAAATGATCTTGTTTCTACTCACCATCATAACGACATGTCAAAGTATTATAGTACAAGAAAAGGAAGAAACAAAGATTCTGCCTGGTTTGGTTTTATATCGCACCGGTGAAGTAAGTTTTATAGAAGGATATTTAGATCTAATTGTTTCATTAGAATGTCCCTCAGACGTAAAAGAAAATCAAAACAACCAAGCTAGTGAACAACATCAAAGATTCATTCTTACCAACGTTCGAAGCCACATTTCTGAATGTTTCGATCACACAAAGGGCTCACCAATGGGAATTTAAACTAATGACCATTCGAGTAAAAGTTCTAGCCCAGAAGTTAAATGAAGTAAGTGAGTTACCTTGGATCTCAGCACGATCAAGAAAAAGAAACGAGCTGCTTTCGAGTTCGGAGGAGACGTCCTCAACATTCTTTTTGGTACGGCTACAGATAAGCAAGTAAAAAAATCAACATCTTAGGAAACTACGCTTCTACATCAAACCTACTCATTACCGAACTAAAAGAGCAATTAAAGGCAAATACTCGCACATTAATCAACTTTAGGGATAGCCTACGAAAGTTAATTGAATTCCAAACAAGTCTAAGTATAACATTATAAATCAATTGGGAAGTATCCGAGCATTAGTAAATTTAATCGAGCAAGCTATAACCAGTATACACAATATTCACCAATTAGTGATAACCTCTCTTCAACTCGCTAAAAGTAAAATTACTAACTCCCAACTTTACTCTCCTATATTCCTCTTACCTTTCATTCTAGAAATGAACAAAGAAACTAAACTACATACGGTTATACCCCTAGAAACAAAAACATACCAATCCTTCTTGACTTATTCTTGACTATTCAATCCGCAGCTAGCCCCCATGAACTAATTACCTTAATACCTTTTATCTCAGTGGAGAAATTCACTTCTGGTAAACTTTATACCTTTTCCTACACACACCTCCCCTTTTAAACAAATTCCCTTGTTCGAGTTATGGCAATGACCAAACAACTACTTTTGTGAATTATGGCTCACCTGAAAATGCAATATCCCAAGAATCGGCACATCATCATCTTTTGTCGACATTTAGGCCAACTAGCAGTTTGTCCCCAATCCCATTAGCTTCTATTGATGATCAGTCTTGTTTGTTAGCACTCATCCTAAATTTTACCAATGATTTTTCACACTGCCCTATCGCAGAGTACAAACCTGTAGAACCCTATACTGTCACTCTAGGACATTTCACTCTTATTTCTTTTTCAGAAAAAACCAGGGCTTCAATCGCATGTGAGAAACCCAACTCCATACAGCATGTGTATGACTATGTCTTTACTATTCCTCATGGATGTGCATTTATTTCTTCTAAATTTCAATTCAAAAACCCCATCCATCTAGAAAAGAACATCACACTCTCTTCCTTGATCTCTCACTCTGATCATGTTCTATTCAACTTTCTATCGCATGTTGCTCTACCTAACATCTCCTCTGTTCTATTTCCTAAGTTTCAAGCTCTGAAGGAAATCCATTGGAACCAAAGACTAGATAAATTAAATCAATCAATGCACCCTTTTACCCCGTATTTTCCACAAATTAAATTCATCCCATACATCGGAGGAGGAACCTCAGGAACTATTTTCTTCCTTGCGGTTTTTGTCATCGCCTCTGTTTGGACTTAAAACAAACATACCTTGTAGGAAGTGTACATACCAGTAGTATCGAACCCAGCTGAAAGCATCCCACTTCAAGCAATCCCAACATCTAATGTTCGAATACAATTAGCACCTGAAGATGCACCTCAAGATAGCGCGGTTCAGATTAGATCTCTGTCCCGTTCTCCAACTCCAGCCCAGAGGCTATCCATTCTACCTCGACCTCCTATGCCTCTTCCAAATACTCGAGCCATCACTTCGGCTGAAGCTCACGTGACTTATTCCAATTGAAAACAGTCTTTAGGGTAAAGACTCCTTCATCAAAAGAGGGGTCCTTTATCGGAATAAAGGTGTATATTTGTATACACCCTTTCTTCAGAACAAAATCAAACGAAATTCTTACTCTCAAAATCGTTCTTGAACGTTCGTTAGAAACGGAATATTTGTCACGCAGCAATACCTCAGTTTGATATCCAAACGAAAGTAAATTTACACGTTTCAATCTGTAAATATACTTCCGCCCACCTCGGCAATCGCCTCCTCCTTTCCGAAAGAGAATTTAGTCGTTCTGACGCTGTACAAGCAACCAGTTGTGAAAGTTGATAAGTGAAGTGGAAGTGATTTTTGATTGGGTAGTTACGCATATAACGTATATATATATATAATATATATATATATACCCCTTCTACCGCTTTGTATGAAAGATCTCTGCTTTTAGTCAGAAATAAGGAAAAAAGACTAGTGTTCTTTCGCTGTGTTTTGATATATATATATATATATATATATATACATATTTTATGTATATATATATACAATACCTAATATGTATATATATGGTGTAATAAATATATATATATACGCATGCTTTTGTATATATATAGATATAAGTCTGTACGATGTATATATATATATAGAAAGAGAGTAAGAGTATATATGTTATTATATATATATATATATATATATATATATATATATATATATATATATATATATATATATATATATATATATATATATATATATTATATATATATATATATATATATATATATATATATATATATATATATATATATATATATATATATATGAGCCGAAATTTATCCCATACAGTTATTTTTACTCACTCTATATGATGAGATATTTTGGTTGGAAACAAACTCGAGAGCAGAGCCCTCTCATTTAACCTTGAGGGACAAAAGCTGATGAGGTAAAAGCTTTAGGTTTTGTAATTTTATTAATGAATAAATATTTGTGGTACATGCTAATAAAATATTATTTATTTGTGAAAATTACATAAATGAAAAATTATTTAAATGTTATATGAATGTAATCTAAAGCATGTAAACAAAATGACCTAAATGTTGGGAATCAACACATGCAACAAAAATGTTTAAATGTATAATTTAATACCCAAATAGAGTACCTAATTGTACCCTATTAATTTAACAACCCCATTAACCAAAGCGTTTTTATTACAGCGTAAATTGTTTATGTAATATTATTCCTAATTTTTCCTTATTAAATTTTATAGGTTTTTTTTACTGTTGATTTAAAATTGAATCACTGTGTCATCAAACAATAAAACTGGATCTAACCTGAGTCTCAATCCACCTCACTGATAGTTCAAATTAATCCGAAGAGAGAAATTTGACATATATATATATATATATATATATATATATTATTATTAATATATATATATATATGTTATGGTATATTATGTTGTATATTATTATTATTACATATATTATTATATATTAAATATATATATATAAGTTATTATTATTATATATATATATTAAATATATATATATATATATATATATATATATATTATTATATATATTATTATTATATATTATTATAAAGATATATATTATATATTATATATATTATTATTGTTGTTATTATTACTATTATATATTATATATATATTGTTGTTATATATAGTTAAGAGTTAGCTAATATTGTTGTTATTACATATATACAAACATCATATATATTATATATATATATATAGCATATATGAACAGTAGTATCAGCCCATTAGTGCTATATATATATATATATATATATATATAGCAGCAGTAAAGATATACATATATATATATATATATATATATGGCTAGCCTCCAGAAAGCATCATGCAGAATGATGTAACTAAAAATTACACAGCCACAGGAAAAAATAACATTTTTGATTTTTGCACAATCTCATCGATGAAACTTAAAAAAAAATTATTTTTATTCTAATATTTATTAATATCACCTTATATACTATTATAATTTTAGATCGAGCAAGCTTCGGTGTGAATGACCTTGAAATCCGTACATTACCTCCCGAGAGCAAAAAGTTGCCAAATAGTATTTTAAGTTTACGCTTTGGAGAAAATATTATTTTTCTTTTTATATTCCTTTAGGGGCCGACGGAGGGATAGAGGGGGGGACGAAGTCCCCCGTCGTCCCCTTCGGTAGGCCGAGAAACCCGACTCTGCTATCGATCTTGTTTACCCGTGGGATTTGCTTTTAGTTAAAAAAGAAAATTCAACATTTGGCACCTCTGCTGCTGCTCACTCGAGTAGCGAGTTTCTTGGAATTCTCAGAAAACGGTAATATCATACAAGTTTTTCAACATTTTTAACTATTTTAAATTTGTCAAAAGCGTTATTTTTATGAATTTAAATTTCATTGGTAAAAATGTCTCCTGATTAATAAAATGTTATTTATTTTCCTTTACCTGTTATGGTTTTTTTGTTACGTGCATGTTGCTTTCTGAAGGCTGGACTTATATATATATATATATATATATGGAGTTTGTTCATTTTTTAAGCATTTAAATAGGTATATATATATATATATATATATATATATATAAATATATATATATATATATATATATTATAGTATATATATATATATATATAT
The DNA here is from genome assembly GCA_015478945.1 of Trachelipus rathkii. Taxonomy (NCBI): domain Eukaryota; kingdom Metazoa; phylum Arthropoda; class Malacostraca; order Isopoda; family Trachelipodidae; genus Trachelipus; species Trachelipus rathkii. The sequence continues at coordinate 47,730 of JABUQX010012959.1, read as the reverse complement.
ATATATATAGTAAAAGTTACTTGACGGCAACACATTAATAGTGTAAATTAGTAAATGTAGAGTATATCAAAAAAAGTTTAAATAAAAATAAAAATTTTTAGGGGCGAAGACAGAAGTTTTAAAAGTAATTAATTTTTTGTGCATTTTGTTGCGATCTACTTTCGTTGATTGAAATTGAATAAAATATATATCAATGAACGAAGTGAAGCGTCTCTCCACACTGACTCCGC
>JABUQX010012959.1:40000-45000 GCA_015478945.1 Trachelipus rathkii | reverse complement strand
GTATGTATGTTTGAGCGTGTGAGGATATGTGTGTGTGTTTGACAGATGTGAGAAGGATGGTGCATAATAGAGAGGAATGGCAGGGTTTTTGCAAGGGAGGTGGTTTGGGTCTGTCCTTGCTGAATGAACCCTACATTGATGCGAAAGTACCACAATGAGGGTCCGGTCGTGTCTTGTTAAGCTCAAGGGTGGATTTTTTTTTACCGCGGACGAGTTCTACTTAAGAGTATGGAGGGATGGTTGTGGAGCTTTCCTTGACTTACATCATGTTCTCTTCTACTTAACTATCCTATTCAGTGCACTTTACGCACCCGACCCCATATTTAGTGGGAGTCGAAGGGGATAGAGAAATATATATATATATATATATATGTTAAGCATATATATTATTATATAGATATATATATATATATAGGTATATATATATGTATATATATAGAAGGTATATTATATATATATATATATATATATATATATATATATATATCAGAGGTAGGCATTAAGCGCAAATGAAAGCGCAATTTGCGATTTAATGTAAAAATGTGCGCTTTTGCGTTTGCGCGAAATTTAAAAATGTGCGCTTTTGCATTTGGTGTCAAACAACTTTTTAGGCAAAGCGCAAATTTCCATTCAAATAATTTGCGCCATATATATATATATGCTATGAGTTATGGATATGGTAGAAGATGTTATATTATATATATGGTTATTATTACATATATATATGTTATATATATACATATATGCAAAATATATATATATATATATATATACATATTAAGGTTATACATATATAGAGTTATTTATATATTGGTTCACATTGGTCATTAATAATAATAATATTATTAATAATAATAATAATAATTACATACATATTATATTTATTATTATTATTATTATTATTATTATTATTATTATTATATTATTATTAATATTATTATACATATTATTATTATTATTATTATTATTATTATTATTATTATTATTATTATTATTATTATTATTAAGTTATTATTATTATTATTATAATACCTCACTAAGTTTATTGGTTAATTGTGATTAGGATTAAACGTTTTTAGTGCTTTTGTGTTTAAATTGATGTTCAGATGCTATTTCATGCTTTTCTGCCACTTTGATCAAGATTGGGGGTCTTGCGTGTCATTTCTCTACGTCAACTACAATTGGAATGATTGCTTGACTCTGATGACGTCTATTTCGGCCAAGCTGGGTTGTAGGCCAGTCAGGACGCAGGAGAGCAGGTTCATTCCTTCCTCGACTAAATCTTTCCCTGTTCTCCGTCATTCAGGCTAGAGACAGCGCTTATCGGAGGTGGAAAAATTCTTCTCCTATCACTCACGCTAATTTTCATTCAGCTAGAAATCGTTGCAGGGATACTTCGACGAGCAAAGCGGGCTTCATCAAAAGAAAGTGCGCTAACTTCCTTGGTTCTTACTGACAAATCTTTCTGGCCTCTCGCCAAAACATCTCTCTAACAACTTCTGTAAATCTGTCTTCCTCCTCTTATTCGATCTGGTGGTTCTGTTGCCAACTCTCCAACTGAAAAGCCGCAATCTCTTCTCGGCCTCCTATTTCCCTCTTAACTCAACCCCGGACGATTTATTCCTCCTCCCCTCCTCCCCTCCACCTTATCCTCTCAGGTGTCCTCAATGTCTTACCTGTGATTACATTTGATCGGGTGCATGGCTCCCTGAGGATTCATAACGTTATATATATAGCAGCAGGTGGCATATTATGCATGAGCAGTATATATATATATATATATATATATATATATATATATATATATATATATATATATATATATATATATATATATATATATATATATATATATATATATATATATATGTCATTTTTATCCTCCCATTCGTTTCCCAGTAGATATGGGGGGTCGGGTGCGTAAAGTACACGGGAATAAGATAGTTAAATAGAAGAACTTCATATATATATATATATATATATAGTTGTTGTTATTAGTGTTATATATAAGAGCATATATATATATATATATATATGTTATATATATATATATATATATATATATATATATATATATATATATATATAAATATATATATATGAATTCCGTTTGGGTCAGTGGGTTAAGGGGAGATTTTTGGCTCACCTTAAGAAAGCGGATTCCCTCTCAGTTATGGGTTCGAATCCTCGCATTGTCGTTAGTAGGAGATTTTGTGCAATATTTACATGTGCAGTTTACGGCATAGTGTATTACAATAATCTCAATACATACACATCACTACAAACATAGCCAACACATACAACAGAACAGTCTATTCACATACAAATCACTCTTCTCATGCTTCTCGCATTGGAAAGAGAGTGTATTAGGATGCGAACTCACGCCTGTGGTGGCAAGCACTCGGACTACGTTGTGTTCAAGCATGGCTTGCTATCAAGCCTCAGTATCCTTGCACTTTACCACTTGTTCAGAAACCATACAAATACTTTTCCTGACCAATTTCAGATCTCGGGTTTGAGGTTTTTCCTATCTCGGGATTGAGGCTATGAGGTGAGAATAGCATAATATATATATATATATATATATATATATATATATATATATATATATATATATATATATATATATATATATATATATATATATATATATATATTGCAGTTATTCTGAATTTAATTATACTCTCCCTTTTATAAATGATTGACCGAGGGTTTGATTTTCCAGACTATGTGTTTGGGAAGCTGATCATTGAAATATTCATTCCATTCTAAGTCTTTTCAAAGACTTTTGTAAATAACTGTAGTTAACATCCTTTCTTTAGCATAGGTTTATATTTATATAAACATTTATTACCAGTCTTTTAAAAGAAAAAGACCTTTCTACATAAATTTACAATTGAATGTCTTTCCTTTAACATGTTTGTTTAACAATGTCTAACATTACGTAATCGAATCTAACCTAATCTATCCAATGGCAATCTAGAGATATCGATTTTCTGCTAAAAATTTTTTTGGATCAAAGACGTCTACGTTCCTGCCAATTGGTCCAAGATTTTAAAATGGGGAATTGGGGGAAATCTAACCTCCCCCGACCTAACTTAACATAACCACACCTAACATAATTTGATGGAAACTATCCTAACACACACGCACACGCACACACATACACACACATTCACACACACGCACACTAGGCTCTACCTATCTTAATTAATAGCTTGTGTAGCTTACCTTAAACCAAACCTAACCTGGTTTAAGGAGAGACTTCATCCCTAGACCATCTACTTTTTAAAAACAAAGTCAAAATTTTCATATTTTTTTATTACCTAAATTATTAGAAAATTCGTCATAAACATCATGGAGCAATTTTTAAAAAAAAATTTAAATGGCTCTTTAGATACAGAAATTTATTTAGAGAGGTGTTGAACTAAAAAATTTCAATGCCAGTCAAAATTGAAATTCCAGGTTCAGGCTCGAAAAATGTTTTATTTATAATTATAGAAAATCTAATTTTTATTTTTATTTTCGCAACCCCCAACCAATTCTTCGGCTTTTACTTAGTCAAATAAATGGAGCCGGAGCAGGAGCCGGAACCTGAGCCGGATCTTGATCCTGGGTAGACTTCATTCCTAGACCCCCTACTTTTTGAAAGCAAAATCAAAATTTTCAAATTTTTTTATTATCTAAATTATTATTAGAAAAATTCCGCCTGAGCATCATGGTGTAATTATTATTTAAAAATTCTAAATGATTTTTCAGATACAGAAATTTATTTAGAGATGTCAAACTAAAAAATCGCAACTCAATTCCAGGTTCAGGCTAAAAAAATGTTATTTATATTTATAGAATTTTTTTTTTTTTTTTTTTAACATCCAACCCAGTCTCCGCCTTTTACTAAGTCAAATAAATTGAGTCGGAGCAGGAGCCGGAGAAGGATCCCTGGATATAATTTTTTTTCAAGAAATATTTTTTAGGTGAAAAATTTTCAAATAGTGCCGAAACCTTAGCCGGAGCCAGAGCCGGAACCACAGCCAGAGCCGGATCCTGGGTATAAATTAAAAAAAAGAAAAACTGATGAAAAATTTATTACCAGAAGACGTACTGAGCAATATTCAAATAGTGCAGAAACTTTAGTCGGATCCGGAGGCGGAGTCGAAGAAGGGTCCTGGATATAAATTATTTTCGATAAATATTTTTTTTAGGTGAAAAATTTATGGACATAAGACGTTCTGAATAAATTTCAAATAGTGCAGAAACCTTAGTCGGAGTCAGAGTCAGAGGTGGAGTCGGAGAAGGAGCCGGAACCGGAACCGGATCCTGGGTATAAATTTTTTCAAAAAATATTTTATCTAATACTTTATACTTTATCTATTAACTTTAATATCGCTTACTGCAACTTTTCTCGCAATTTCCGACTAAATGGAGGAGTCTGTGATTATATAGACATTAACACTCCTCTTACACGTCTCGAAAACCTTGAATTCTCTAACTACAATATTCTATGGCTCAAGATCTTCCTTCCTACTACTATCATTATCTTGTGTTTCTGCTACTACTTTCCTATGGAACAAATTTTTAGGTTCTCTTTGAATTTTTTACTACTACTTACGAGACTTACCTTTCATTAAAATGCCAAGGTCCTCTACTTAGAGGACTTCAACGTACTCCACACTTACTGGTTGGGCTCCTCTCGTACTGATATAGATAGGAAGGAGGGCAAAACAATCAGTATTCTCAATGATCTGCAACAGTTGATTAAGGATCATGCACTGCACTCACCCAAGATCGTTTTAAAGAATCCATGAACACTTTAAAGCCCTATTCAAGGAGGGGGTGTTAAACTCAACAGAAATTCAACTAACGTAAATTAGACAGATGAGCACAGACGCGGGCTTTAAAGTGAGGGAGATTAAATTGAGTAGGAAATATAGAAGATGGAAGAGAATTCCACAGAACAGAGGTAGCAGGAAAGAAGGAAGCACCGCAGCGAACTAGTCTGG
>JABUQX010012959.1:17500-32500 GCA_015478945.1 Trachelipus rathkii | reverse complement strand
ACGTCTATTCTATTAGAACCTCTCATGTTGTCTTTCCAGTTAGATATTTCACTGCTAGTCGATATATCAGATGACACACATTTATCCTCTATCCATGCTGATTGCAATATTGATAAATCTTGATGAACTCTTCAACACAAATGAATAAGGGTCTATTATTTGAACCTCTGGATGGAATACAAGCAATGTATCGGTATCCATCCGGTTGACGATTAAATATAAATGACACATCGTTGGGAATAACGAAACTTCCTCGTTGAATATTCACAACAGGTGTAGAGATGCGAGAGATGTCATCGTACCAGCACAGCGAAAAATGTCTTACTGAAGAAAATAGAGTGTATAAACAATCCTTAAAGGTAATGCGATTCTTTCTTTCAACCAATCGTAAGAGCGTAAACAAGGATATAGCGCACGAACGAACCATAACGGTTCAAAAGTCTATACAACAAGCCATGTACAACTTTGTTTAAACATGAAATCGTATCATATATTTGTATTTTCATATCTACGACTTACGAGCAATTCGTTTCACATATGTATTTGTATTTCCTGTATCACTAGAGCTATCAGATACAATTCGAGAATTTGCTCAAGCTCCTCCCACTTTTCGACATTGTGCAATACCTATGATTCTTGTTTGGTTTCGTTTTCGAAACATTACGCAATACCCATGATTCTTGTTTTGTTAACAACGTTTCACACTTAACGAACAGTAAAGTAACTAATAACATACAAAATCGTGGACCTATTCATACTTTCCTCAAGCCATACCTCTACATAACAATGTTTAATTTTACATTAACATGGTAATTTAACAAAAAGTTAATCAATAAATTGGCTAATTATCATCCTAATCAACGAATATACGAATAACGTAATAAAAGTTTTCATATCAATAAGCTACATAGCATACCCGAGCTAAGAAAATAGTGTACAACGACAAACCTAACACAACTTACGCATGAATAAACTGTTAACATTAACAAAAGTCCAGCACTTAACATCAGTAAAGTAACTAACATAGCGTACAAAACGTAACCTATTCATACTTTTTCAAACATATCTCTAACATATTAACGTTAATTTTACATTGATACAGTAATATTTAACAAAAATTTATCACATCCTTATCTAATTATCATACAGAACAACGAATATACGCTAACGTAACATTTTTTTATATTAAACATAGTAAAATTTAACAAAAATTCATCATAACCATACCTAAATATCATAATCCCCACGAAATAATTGCAACATAACAAAGTTTTTTCCCAAACATAACTTAAAAAAAAATAACAAAGTTTTATCCATACATAACATAAAAACAAGTTCTTTGAATAAAATATCATAATAAAGTGTAATAGTTTACTGATTTTAAAGCTGTTAACAGCAGTAAAGTAACTAACATTGCATACAGAACGTAACATATTCACGCTTTTTCAAACGTATCTGTAACATATCATAGGTATTTTTACCTTAACATAGTAATATTTAACAAACATTTATCATAACCTTACCTATTTATCATACATACCTACGAATATATGTTAAGGTAACAAAGTTTTCACATCAATAAAGCTAACATATCATAACCTGAACTAAGAATATAATGCATAGCAACAAACTAACCATACCTCCGTATGAATATCCTGTACATTCACAAAAATTCCCACTTCATCAAAAGGTAAAGCAGCTTAACAGGATATACAAACTCAAATGTATCTCCACTTTTCCATCATATCAGCAACAGCTAATACAGTATTATCCAGCAAATTCCCTTAACAAAGTGACCAGTTTATCAAATATACAGCCCCTGAACTAAGAATAAATGTACCAACGACAAACCTAACACACCAAACGTACGAATAAACTACTAACATTACAAACTTCTGCACTTAACACAGTAAAGTGCCTAACCATCGTGCAAAACGTAACCTATTCACACTTTTTCAAGCATATCTCTAACATATCAATGTTAATTTTACATTAACATCGTAATATTTAACAAACATTTAGCATAACCCTGTCTAATCATCATACTGATAACGAATATAATGCTAACGTAACAAATTTTTTACATCACTTCGCAATATTTAACAAAATTCATCATAACCTCGTCTAAATATCATAATCCCCAGCGAATAATTTCAAACATAACAAAGTTTTAACCAAACATATAAAAATAACAAAATTTTATCCTGACATAGCATAAAAATAAGTTCTTTGAATAAAATATCACAGTAATGCATAATAGTTTACTGATTTTAAAACAGTAAATCAGTAAATCAGTAAATCAAACCACCCATCCAAGCAGTTCCCCTACCCACCCACCCTCCTATGATCTATTGAACTATTGATTCAAGTCATATTTCGAGTATCATTTTGGATAAACATAACATAAAAATAAGTTCTTTATATACTGATCTACGAATATATGCATACGCAACAAAGTTTTAGCAGCAAAATTCACTGTCAAACATCATAAAATAACATAACGATCATACAGATCAACGAATAAACGCTAACATAATATTTCCTGAACTAAAAACATATAGTACCGTAACATACCGGGAATACATTAAGTGTGAATAAACTGTAGACATTAACAAAGTATAACAATCTCAAGCTTTACTACAAACAAACTGATAGGTTTAGCAACAGCGCATCATAGAGATGCGATTTGGCAACACTGTATGCACTACATGGAGATCACCAAGGGGGGATGCGTCCCTTGAAAGGGGGTGTAAACGGGCATTACCCCTCCGAAGGAGGGGTAAGGCCTCAGCCCTTCGGGCTGAGGACAGAAACCCGCTTACACCCCTTAGGGGTGACCCCCTTCTGTGGATTCACACCCTTTCAAGGGACGCATCCCCCCTTGGTGATAAACTGGTCACTTTGTTAAGGGAATTTGCTGGATAATACTGTATTAGCTGTTGCTGATATGATGGAAAAGTGGGGATACATTGAGTTTTGTATATCCTGTTAGCTGCTTTACCTTTGATAAGTGGGGAATTTTGTGAATGTTAGCAGATTATTCATACGGGAGGTATGTTAGTTTTGTTGCTATGCATTATATTCTTAGTTCAGGTTATGAATATGTTAGCTTTATTGATGTGAAAACTTTGTTACCTTAACATATATTTGTAGGTATGTATGATAAATAGGTAAGGTTATGATAAATGTTTGTTAAATATTACTATGTTAAGGTAAAAATACCTATGATATGTTACAGATACGTTTGAAAAAGCGTGAATATGTTACGTTCTGTATGCAATGTTAGTTACTTTACTGCTGTTAAAGCTTTAAAAACTCAGTAAACTATTACACTTATTACGATATTTTACTTCACATGAACTTTGTTTTACATGTTTTGTATGGATAAAACTTTGTTATTTTTTGTTATGTTATGTTTTGGAAAAAACTGTTATGTTTGCAAATTTCGTGGGATTAAATGATATTTAGGTATGGTTATGAATGAATTTTTTGTTAAATTTTACTATTTTAATGTAAAAAAAGTGTTACGTTAGCGTATATTCGTTGTTCTGTATGATAATTAGCTAGGTTGAGATAAATTTTTGTTAAATATTTACTGTATCAATGTAAAATTAACGTTGATATGATATGGTAGAGATATGTTTGAAAAAGTTATGAATAGGTTACGTTTTCCCACTGCTATGTTTTTAGTTTACTTTACCTGATTGTTATAGTGCTGTGACTTTTGTTAATGTAACAGTTATTTATTGCGTAAGTTTTGTGTTAGGTTTGTCGTTTGTACACTATTTTCTTAGCTCGGGTATGCTATGTTTTAGCGTTTAATTGATATGAAACTTTATTTACGTTAGCGTATATCGTTGATTATGTATGATAATTAGCCAATGTTGTGTTATGATAACTTTTTTGTTAAAGTATTGGCCGATGTTAATTGTAAAATCTAAAACATTGTTTATGTTAATGGTGTTGCTTGAGTATATGTTATGTATAATACGGTTGATTCTTTAGAGATTACTAGTCTGTATGATTTGGTCTTAGTTACTAAGCTTCTTTACCCATTTGAAAACTCGTGTGTGCTAAAGTCTATATAGTTCTTTGTCTGGTATTCAGTATTTCGTGATGATAGATTCAAATAAAGATGCAATAGAAGCAAATTACAAATGGTATTAGCGTTAATGTTTACGCTAATGATACTCTGTATACTCTAGAACAAGTCTCAGTGTTATTCTACCCGCATGTCAATGTTTCGAGCAAGTCGGAGTAGGAGAGCTTAGACGTCAAACCATAACTACTCTACGAATGTAATGACTTCTTGATGCCTCATATGTGACTATTCATCGGAAAGACTAACCTATTATACATAAACTGAATTGTATATAACGATAGTTGCTCGTAAAGTCGTAGAATATGAAAATACAAATATTGATACGATTTTCATGTTTTAAACAAAGTTGTACATGGCTTGTTGTATAGACTTTTGAACCGTTATGGTTCGTTCGTGCGCTATATCCTTGTTTACGCTCTTATGATTGGTTGAAGAAAGAATCGCATTACCTTTAAGAATTGTTTATACATCTCTATTTTCGTTCAGTAAGACATTTTCGCTGTGCTGTACGATGATCATCTCCTTCGCATTCTCTACACCTGTTGTTGAATACTTCACGAGGAGTTCGTTATTCCCAAACGATGTGTCATTTATATTTAACGTCAACGCGTATGGATGCCGATACATGCTTGCATTCCCATCCAGAGGTTCAATAATGAGACCCTGTATTGCATTTGTGTTGAAGAGTTCATCAAGATTATCAGCATGGATAGAGGATAAATGTGTGTCATCTGATATATCGACTAGCAGTGAAATATCTAACTGGAAAGACAACATGAGAGGTTTTCTAATAGAATAGACGTTGTGCTCTCGTCGTGTGACGATATTAAAACCCTTGATGTGGCGCAACTACTGGAAACCTTCGATTGTGGTGACCTCAGGCATACGTGTCCAAGGTTTCACAGTTCGAACATCTGAAAATATTACAGCATTGCTTAAAATAAAAAACGAATTAACCCTCGCGAGTACGGGTGAGCAAATTATACGCGCAGGTACTCGTGGGTCATATTTTGCCCACACCCTATTTTCTAGCTTTCTTTTTATTTTTTGCCACTTTTTAAGTACGGAGGAGCAACAAAATTTTTTAATTCAGTTCTTTTTAAAATTGTTCTGTAGAGTTTTGTTAATTTTTATTTGTTTATTATTAATTTTTAAAAAATTTTTGAAAAATTCCATTTTCAACCTTGCAGGATAGTGTTTTTTTGCCCAATCAGCACAAAATTAAAAAATTAATAAAAAAAAAACTATACATAGAATATTGTTCACATTTGGCTGTTATATTCCTAGATACGTACTAAATCAATTTTTTATATCAATATAGCCCAAAAAATTAGCTGAAAATATTTATATTCGATTTTACCCTCGCGAGTACTTGTGGGTCATTTTTTGCCCACGCCACTTTAACTCTTCGTAATTTTTTTATTTTTGAGCCAATTGTTATGAAATTTTGTGTACATATATTTCAACATGTCCCTGAGGAATACCTGGAACGAGAAAAAAATTGAACAGAAAAAAATTTGATTTTTTTAAAAAACAAAATAGTGTGGGCAAAATTTAACCCACGAGTACTCGCGAGGGTTAACATCGCATCTTAACGATGTTGGCATACTTGAGGACTTAATTCATATATCACACATTGTGTAATCTATGATATTTACACCAAAACATGTGGTTTCCCCTATAAAACAGTATACAGGACTGCTCTAATAACTATCAGCTTGGATGAGTTTACTTCTCTCTTGTATGAGAGAATGCGTGCTGTTGAATCAAAATATGCCGAAAATTGGTTTAGTGTTGCTGAAGGCATTTATACTTATATCCTTTCAAAGGGTGTTGAATCTCTGGAGAGATATATAGAACTTGCTCAAAATATACAGAATCCTCCGTCGCTTGAATAGATGAAGTAATATGTTTAAAATAAACTTGTTTTTATGTATTTATATGTTTTTATGTATTTTTATAACGCCCTTTTCAATGAAAATTATATGTTATAAAAATGAAAACTTGTTTTACTTCCCGCGTATGTTCGCTTTATTGACTGAGTTGTTAATGATAGCTGTTTATTCGTCTGGTTGTTGTGTGTTAAGTACGTTATGTTCATAGTTTAGCTTTACAGAGAGTAAAAACTTTACTTTGTTTGTAGTTACCCATTAGGTATTATGCTGGTTAGGTTAGGTTATGCTAAATATTTTGTTAAATATTGCTATGTTAATGTAAAATTAACATTGTCATGTTGGAGATATGTATGATAAAGTGCGAATGGGTTATGTTTTTGTGAGCTTTGTTAGTTACTTCTACTGTTGATAAGTTTGGACCTTTGTTAATGTTAGCAGTTTATTCTTGCTTAAGATGTGTCAGGTTTGTCGTTGTATATTATATTCTTAGTTCTAGCAATGTTATGTTGGCTTTATTAATGTGAAAACTTTGTTACGTTAGCATACTTTCACTGCTCTGCATGATAATTAGATAAGGTTATGGTAAATTTTTGTTAAATATTACCATGTTAATATAAATTAACATTGTTATGTTAGAGATACGCTTGACAAAGTGTGAATAGGTTACGTATTTGTATGCTATGTTAGTTACTTTACTGTTGTTAAGAGTGGAACTTTGTTAACGTTAACAGTTTATTCCTGTTTAAGGCATGTCAGGTTTGTCGTTGTGGGTTATATTCATAGTTCAGATGATGCTAAGTAAGCTTTATTAATGTGAAAACTTTGTTACGTCAGCATATATTGATTGATCTTTGTATAAAGAACTTGATTTTATGTTATGTTTATCCAAAATGATACTCGAAATGTGACTTGAATCAATAGATCCATAGATCAATAGATCAAGAAGGACAGGAGGATGGCTGGAAGGTGGTTTGTTTAACTGATTTACTGATTTAGGGTATGTAAAACGTTACAATTTTAGTAAAAATATGACCTGAATCAATAGATCAATAGATCAATAGATCACGACTGGACAGGAGGGTGGTTGGATGGTGATTTGGTTTACTGATTTACTGATTTACTGCTTTAGGGTATGTAAAAACGTAAATTTGTAAGTTATAAACAAAAAGAATAAGAAATTTTATTTATTTATTTATTTATTTTTATTTTTTTCTTGATGGTTCTGAAACCATTATTTTCGAAATCTACAGACCCAATAACATATATAAAGACATCAATATTGTATCATTACACAAATATTTAATAACTCGGCACCGCACCGGAGCCAGCACCGGTGCAGCTGTCAACTCCTACTCCTCTGAGTCAGACTCCTTCTTCATTCTTTCCCTCCTTATTCTTCCTTCACCCTTCTTCATTCCTCCTCCTTCGATCTCTGTTTTGCACTCTGTGCTCTTTTTTTTTCATCGGAGACCCCCTAATGGGGGTCCTGGAACAACCTATATAGGACTTATAACCATATTGCCGAGCTCTACTGTGCTCGATACCCTTATAGGACACCTATATTTGTTGTTTATTCTAACGACTGGTTATTAACTCGCACGCAGTGGGCTCCCAGCAGCCGGTGCCGGAGCCAGCTCCTCAGATTCCATTACCAACTCTTTCTAGAAATTACACTCTGAATCCTCTCACCAAATTTCAACTAATTACGAACACTTCGATTTTTTAAGGGGGGTGGGGTCCCCCTTTGGGGGACCCACGGGGACATAACCTCGTCTACCACGAGGTTACGTCACCATCTATCCCCCCTCCAATTTTAACTCTCGATACGATATACTCTAACCATGTGATATATATCGGAGGCATAGGATGAGCCAGAGCCGGAGCCTAAAATCATTTCTAATAATAATAATAATAATAATAATAATAATAATAATAATAATAATAATAATAATAATAATAATAATAATAATAATAATAAAAAAAAAACTTCAGAGGTTGAGTCGGAATCGGTGCGGTCCGGTGCTGTGCGGTGCGGTGCGGTGCGGGTGTGGGTGCGGGACTTTATACGGGTATAATATATATAATTTAATTTAATTCTTTTTTTTTAATTTTTTTTTTATTTTTTTTAAATAAAAATAAAAAATAAATAAATTAAATACACCGAAATTAAGAACGAGCCGCGTTATCTGTAAGAAAAAAAAAAAAAGCTAATTAGCGTTATCTCGAAACACGTGTCCTTATCAGCTAACGCTGATAAGGACACTCAACGCTCGCATTCCTGAAGTTGTCGACGAACTCCCGGCATCACTACTATAAATATATATATATATATTATATATATATATATATATATAATATATATATAATATATATATATATATATATTATATATAATATATATATATAAAAAATAATAAATATAATATATATATATATATATATATATATATATATAACACTTCAATAAAGAGAATATAATAATCTAACATTGATAGCAATTTTAAAATAAAAAAAAAAATTAAATCATTTTATTTATATAAGAATTATTCCTCTTTCTGATTTTGTAACAACAAAATAATTAATAACTTCTTCCGTTTATATTGTGTAGCTATGATAAGCACTCATTAATGCCATTTCTGTTAGGATTTCTTCTCCTATCGAATTGAGAAAGTATGTTTTGGGCCTTTTCGGAAGAGAGAAATATCTCTGGGATTGCACGTTTTCAATGAAGTAAGTGCTAAAATCCTTAACAATCCAAATGTGACTCTACAGAACAAATTTATTTAAAAAAATCGTAAAAATATTTATTAATAGATTTCGATGGAATGAGTAAGTATGGATCTATGGCTCACGAACTTGCTCCCTAACTGGTTTGATAAATCATCAAGAAAAGAAACTGTATTTGCCAGATTTTTCATTTAAATTGATTCATACATGAGGCCTTTTTATTTCTTCATTAACAGAAACCAAAATAGTTCTGTTGCAAGTTTCAAAATGTTTGAAAATGTTTCATCGATGTTTGCTTGAATATCTTCCAAGCCAAACATCACATTTCCAATATGATTAAGTTAAGAGCAGTTACTCTCACTAATTATGGAGACTGCAATGAAGTACATAACTGAAGAGTGTAGGAGAATAAAGTTGAAGTCATAAATAAACTTACAACGAATTTGCTTTTGATTACTGATTTCAAAAGATCCGAGTTTTTTGAAGAAAGTTCACTATTTTGATCCAATTAAGCTCCTTTGAAACTTCAACAAATGCTTTAAAAATTTCTCTAAATCATAACAATCCATCATAGCTTTCCATCCACCTTGTTTCTTGCCCATTCAATTTTGTCAATTTTGTCAGGGAAAATCTTTCAATTTTTTTCCTATTAAAATAGTAGTCAGCCTAAGCAGTCTAAAATTGCATTCTAGTTTCATTTGCTATGCCATAAAGTTTCTAATGTGTTATATACATCACTTGGATATGAACAACAATGAACATATAACGCTGCTGGACATTTTCGACACCTTAAACACATCTAAAACTTTCTTCATTACTTCTGCACCAGTATATCTTTGTAAAGTAAAAAAGTCACTATTTATTTCATTCTTCGTAGTATTGACTCCGATTGAGATTCTCCTTTAATACTTTCAACAGCCACTTAACCTGGAAAATTTTCAAGACCAAAAATGTTTCCATATTTCTATTAATACATACTCCTAATTTGCAAAGATTAATTATTAGTTCTATCATAATTAAAATTAAAATTAAGAGACACAAATAATCGTAAAATTTTGATCGCTTAAATAATTTTGGGGGGATTCGAACCCCTTTAACCTACTGTCAATATATATATATATATATATATATATATATATATATATATATATATTATATATATATATATTTTTTTTTTATAAATAATATATATAGTATATATATATAACTTATATATATATATATATATATATATATTATATATATATATATATATATATATATATAAGTTTCATGTTCCCAATGAGATTTCTAATAAAAATTAGTTAAGCCGAATTACTATAAACAAATATTGCAAATAAATAGTTGTTAATATATTAACGATCTAATTTAAATAGTCCGTAATAAAATCTTTACTTTTCTATTATTTTATTTCATAGATTATTTTGGAAATCGTAGAAATTTAGCGTTAAAATTTAGCGCAATTTATCATTGGCTGTTTTAGCTCTAGTTTTAAAAAATTCAGGGATGGCATTTTTGGTGATTTCTTTTGATTTTTTTTAAAACAAAACAATTTGTGATTTTTTTGATTTTTTTGATATTTTTGATTTTTTAGATCGTAACGTACAAGTTACAAAATTATATTTCGCGTGACGTAACGAATCTGAAAAAATAGAATAAATAAAAAAAATCAAAAAAATCACAAATTGATTTTTTTTAAAAAAATCAAAAAAATCACTAAAAATGCCATCCCTGAATTTATACTAGTAAAAACCGTCGATAAATAGTAAAATATATTAACGATAACTGCGATTTCAATAATATCATAATAGAAAATGTATATATATATATATATATATATATATAATATAATATAATATACACTATATATATTATAATTATATACAGAGTATATATAATAATCTATTCTAATTTTCAACCGACTCAGTGACTACTAGGTTATATATATATAGTAATATACGTATAATTATCTATAATACATCGCTCATAAGAATGTGATATACTGTATATACCTAACACTCTACTCGTTTAAAATTTAACGCACCACAAGGGTACGCTGGCGAAGGAAGAATAAAAAAGGTTTAAAGAACAGCGAAGACACTTTATTGGACAATGACAATAACAAGTGGATTCCTCCCCAGAACCATAGGTTGATAGAGTTTGAGCCCAAGGTGCAGCCAAAGGGTCTGCGCAGTAGGGTTAGGAAGGTTCGGCGCTGCAAGCACACAATGTTGGTATGTACGACGACGGCTGGGGGGGGGGTGTTGGGTCTCTGTTTCGAATACCGGTGTATGACCCGCCCTCTGACACGGATAACTGCTGACACCATCCTGGCATGCTCTCGATGAGTGGGCGAATGTCCTGGACAGTTGAATGTGTTTTGTAAATAACTTTTCTATATGAGCTTCTCACAAAAATTTGCGTAGCTGAAAGCGACCATAATTATTCTATGGCGACAAGGCTGGATCACCCTACACGTTAGTAGCATTGCTGATTTTAAATATCGTTGGGCAAATATTTTTATATGGCATACTTTTACCAGGCGTGAAAGTTTCAAGTTTGTGTATATGGAGATGTTGTGTCCTGTCTCTGATGCTCTATGCAATACCCTATTTTGTTGTTTTGAGCAAATAACAAATCCATATGTCTCATAAAAGGCATTATCCAAAATATGCTATAGTTTTAGACCTTGGGGAGTGCAACTATTTAAATAGACTTTGACAACTTTTACCACGCTCCGTAAATTAATATTAATGGATAGAGCACAGAGCTCTTAATAGAGTAATAGTAGTACGTCATTATAATAACGTCAAACATTAAGAACCCTTTGTCGTCGCTAGTGAGTTGCATATGTGTCACTATTACACTCCTAACTAAGAACTTTTTCGCCCAGTGAGAGATAGTAAATGTGAGTTTCTCACTGATGCTCAGTGGGGGCAATATGGCATGAACATAAATTGTGTTTCGTCAGACTGAGAGGTGTGCGTATACAATAATTAACACTTATGTATTCGGTTCGTAAGCTGCTTGGAGTTTCGGTCTTTCCCATTGTAATTACGTATGGTGACAGCTAATTATCTCTCGATGTGTAGAGTCTCCTCATGTTACAATCTGCATGCACTTGCCTCCCCAAGACTATTCATCTCACATGCTCTCCTCCTGTCGCATCCTCTCACCCCTCAAATCACGTCTCTCTCATCTCTCATCTCTCTACCCTTCCTCTCTCTTCTCTCTCTCGTCTCTCTCTCTCTCTCGCTCTCTCCTGACTTTCTTCGACCGAGAAACATCCTCATCAATCACTAGACTATCATTGTCTATTTTTGTCGCACACGAATCGCTCTCTTGAGTAGCCGGGCTCCGCATTTTATATGGTTATTTCTCACATTTTTTATCCATCTTTTCTTAAATTCTTCACTCTCATATACTGCCACATAAATCAAATTTCACTTGCGAATATTATTGCTCACAGCGCTAAAGTGTGGCTTAAACACCTAGTTGGGCATGATATATTATTGTGTATTGACACTGTATTAATTATTAATTAATGTATTATTACTTTATTTATTATTTATTCACTTTTGTGGATGTGTTTTCATTCTAATTGGAGTCAATATTTGATTAACTCATTCCGACTTATTATTATTATTATTATTATATACTATTTTTTATTACTATTCATATAATTATTTTGCAATTATTGATAGGTTATTAGCTGTGAGTGTTGGATTATTCATTCTAATTGGCAAGTGGTATCCTCTCCACTTGGGGCATTGAGGTTAATTATTATATATGATTTGCCTGCGAGAAGCGTCGACAAATTTTGTTCTGCACTCGCTCACACTAATAAAAAGATAACACTAAAAAAATTTTTTTTTTTTGTTCTGAGGATTTTTCCTGTTGGTTGCGAATCTTTAAGGTAAAGGTGGCCTCCTTGTGCTTGCCATAAAATTTTATCTTGCTGCACCTTTTGTCTTATTTGTTCTCATGCCCCCTGTTTAAGTGTTACGAATCCATAATTGTTACGCAGATTTATATGCAGATGTTGGGTGGCTTATGACTTGTCACGCTCATACAGGTCCATGTAATTTGTCTATATTTGGCGGACCTGTAAAAAGATACGATATATTTTACTTGACAAATCCTGTACGGTCATATATGCATTATTACGTTGTCCCTGCACAACCAAACATCTCTCTCGTGTGTTATGTAGTGGCCTGCGCCCTCTGCATCTCAGCATTGTTGGCTCTAAAGCACCTTGTTGAGAGCATGATGCACATATTTACTGGGCGCGATCATCTGTGTACTCATGGAGGCTCTATATACTCTTGTTTATTTTCTCTATGCTTTTGCACCACCACCTCGCTGTGCACAACTAAGCTCGTCATTTGTGTGTTCTCATAACCCTATGGCTATTGCACTAACATTTTAAGAGCCCTGCATACCAAGCATTTTGTGACAGCCTGTTACCAAGCAATTTTCAACATCCACTGCACTAGCTATATTTTAAAAAAGACCCTGCATCTTAGCCATTTTTAGAGCGCACTGCACGCAAGCATCTTTGAACGGCCCTAGTACCAAAGCATTTTTTGCTGCACCCACCCTGCCACTGAGAAGCATATCCTGTGAGTCTGACCCCATAGAGCCCAGTTTGCTACAGTACCAACGGCATTTTGAAGCTCTGTACTAAGGGATTTTCCTTTTTACTCCCGCGCCCTGTGGACAGTCGTGATAGCATTTTAGTGTTATCCGTTCCATAGATGCAGGCATGACTTGAGTCTCTCCACGCAACAATGTTATGGTTATCGGGAGACATATATAAACAACTTAACTATTGTCCTTATAACACCCGCCATCGCATGTAGGCAGCTTGATAGTGCGTTAGGGCTTAGAGTTTATAGAATACTTTTAATCGGTGATTTCACATTAAAATACGAAGTCTTGTGTAAAACTCTAAATACTATCTCTATTAATATACATATAATTATAACATTGACCATCATGTAGTGTTTATAAAATTACAGACATTTAGTTATATACTTAACTTTGTTAAGTGATCCCTTGTGAACAAAGTTTTGTAATTATGATAATTAGTTTTATGGCTTAATATTTTAATTTAGTTCTTATTATTAATTGCGATTATATTTTATACAACAAAAAACAACCGAAAATTTCCGATATTTTTTTGCTGGAAATTAATAAAATATCTCGTGTTTTTATGAATATATATATATATATATATATATATATATATATAAATATACCTATATATATATATATATATATATATATATATATATATATATTATCATACCTATATATGTCCATATCTATATATAATAAACACCCTATACTCACAATCATCATTATACAGGTTTAAATAGTTATCATAGTATATTGGATTTAATTTTTTCTATATTATATCATAATATTATTATCTAGGAAAGTGAGTGACGGCCCTTAAATAATACTTATATATATATATATAATATATATATATATATATATATAATATATATAGATATTATTGATAGATAGATAGATAGATGAGATACGATAGATAGATAGATAGATAGATAGACTATTTAAAAAAAATATTGTATGGAATCTAAATAAAATAGAATAGATTAGTCTACCTTTTAATTAATTTTTTCAAAAAAATTACTTCCCATCCTAATTTTTTAACTTACAGCTTTTTTTATCGTGCAAAATCGAATTAAAGAAGTACTTTTTGGTATTATTTTCGATGATCGTTATTTTTATATAATGTAGTTTATTTTTCTCCACTTTTTAGTATATAAAATCTTTTTTAAATCATTATAAAATTAAAGTTCTATCCTGTTATCGACCCAATTTTTGGTCATTTCATTTATTTGAGTTACGGCTTTTATTTTGTTTTCTCTGTTCTTAAAGGAACTTATGCTCAACTAAAATAATTTAAGGTTATTGTTTTTCTTCTTTATTTCTGAGCTTTATTTTAAGTTTTATTTATTAATTATTTATTATTTTTTTTTCTATTATTAAATTTAATTTAAGATAAAATCATAATTTATTCATTAAATTTTAGTAGTATTTTAATTCACTGTTCTATGACTTTTTGAGCTTTCTCACAAAATTGTCGCTGAAGCCGAGAAAATAGATGTAAATTTTCAGTTAATTATAACAGGGATGTTAAACTGGCTTAGGATGATCAAATTTAAATATCAATAATAATAATAATAATATATGTAATATATATATATGTATATATAATATATATATCATGTAATATATATATAT
>JABUQX010012959.1:0-12500 GCA_015478945.1 Trachelipus rathkii | reverse complement strand
GTAGTTTAATTAGAGCTTGTCGACTTGTTAACTCTCCTACTCTCACTAACTCTCCTACTCTTACTAACTCTCCTCCTCTCACTAACTCTCCTACTTCTACTCTCATTAACTCTTTTAACTCTCACTAACTCCTACTCTTACTAACTCTCCTACTCTCACTAACTCTCCTACTCTCACTAACTCTCCTACTCTCACTAACTCTCCTACTCTTACTAACTCTCCTACTCTCACTAACTCTCCTACTCTCACTAACTCTCCTACTCTCACTAACTCTCCTACTCTTACTAAAACTCTCCTACTCTCACTAACTCTCCTTACTCTCACTACTCTGATACTCTCATAAAAACCCTCTTTTTCCCCCATACCCCTTCCTTCACCCCCAAAACTCTCCTACTCTCACTTAGTATCACTAACTCTCCTTACTCTTACTAACTCTTTCACTCTCACTAACTCTCTCTAACTCTCACTAACTCTCCTACTACTTACTAACTCTCTTACTCACCAACTATCCTACTCACTAACTCTCCTACTCTCGCTAACTCTCCTACTCTTACTAACTCTCCTACTCTTACTAACTCTCCTACTCTCACTAACTCTCCTACTCTTACTTACTCTCCTACTCTCACTAACTCTCCTACTCTTACTAACTCTCCTACTCTTACTAACTCTCCTACTCTCACAAACTCTCATTAACTCTCCTACTCCTACTCTCACTAACTCTCCTACTCCTACTCTCACTAACTCTCCTACTCCTACTCTCACTAACTCTCCTACTCTCATTAACTCTCCTACTCTTACTAACTCTCCTACTCATGCTAACTCTCCTACTCTCACTAACTCTCCTACTCCTACTCTCATTAACTCTCCTACTCTCACTAACTCTCCTACTCTTACTAACTCTCTTACTCTCACTAACTCTCCTACTCTCACTAACTCTCCTACTCTCACTAACACTCCTACTCTCATTAACTCTCCTACTCTCACTAACTCTCCTACTCTCGCTAACTTTCTCTAATCTTTCTAACCGTCGAACTGTTGCATCAATCACCTTATAATATTGCTATTACAATTTTCTTCTTCTTCTTCTTCTTCTTCTTCTTCTTCTTCTTCTGAATTTTCCAGTTTTGTACCCCCTTCTTTGAGGAAAGCTTCTGCGACTCGTATTTCAGACAGTCTCATCCATTCTCCTTCCAACTCTCTATCCCAGACTTAACTGATATGCTCAATCTTACATGAACTCCACGGGTAAAGTCTGAAACACATTCTCATTATCTATTTTTCTTACTTCCTTTGATTTGCACAATTTCAAGCATCGCGTATCCGGAGCATGTCAGGTTTTAATTTGGACTTTCAAGGGGTTTCGCACCAATTCCCCCCCCCCCCAAAAAAGGAATTTTGGTAGCGGGCTTTTGCCGCACAGCAGGAGATATTATACATAAAGTAGTGGTATAAATATATATATATAATATAGTATATATCATATATTATATATTATATACGTATAATATATATATATATTATAAATATATATATATATATATAATAGGTATATATATTTAAAAAATCATAGAAATGTATGAAGCGATATGTGAGTCATATACTTAACACATTTCCTATGATCGTTTGATTGTAAAAAAAATTGTTGCCTCGCGATAGTATAATATGTATATATATATATAATATAAAGCTATATATATATATATTATATAGTAATATAGTAATACATATTATATATAATATATATATATATATTATATATATATATACGTACTATATATAATATATGATATATATATAGTATATAGGGAAATTTGTAGAAACCTGTACTGTGTGACTACCGAAGGTACCTAACTTAATAACCTAACCTAACCTATACCTAACCTTGCATAATCCATCAACATTACTAACTTAAGCCTAAATTAATTTTCATATTATACCAGTTTGTGATCAGGGAAACTTAGGAGGTTCAGGTTGTACGCCTAGCCTTGTGAGGTGGTTGACTATATCCCTCACTAGTCACAGTACAGTTTCTACAAATTGCATATATATAATATATTATATATATATATATATATATATATATATATATATATATATATACTATATATATATATATATATATATATATATATATTATATATATATATATATATATATATATATATATATATATATATATATTGAACACTAATAAAATTTACGTTATCAATCTTTTAAGATATTTTTTAGTTTTAATCCATCTTTTAATGAAAAAAAAAATGCACAAATTCAATATTTATGAATCTTTTAAAAACCTTTATATAGGGAGGGAATAAGGGGTAATTTATATTTTCCTTCTCTTAAGAAACAAAGGAAATATAATTATTTTAGTCGAGAATATATTATGCGAACTGAATATGATATAATTAAATGTTTCTTATATTACGCAGCATTGGTTAAAAAATAAATTAAAATTAAATTATGTTTCATTATCAAAATATCTGATTTTTTATGCAATTGTTTATATAAAAAATTTATTTCTCAGCATTGTCAAAATTGTCAGTTCTGGTAAATTTTGAGTGAAGTTAGCAGAAGAATGTTTGAAAATTCTATATAAATTGGTGATAACGAAATCCACTTGCATACTTGATAGTGATTCTTCTTGTAGATTAATAAAGGACAATTGCGTGAAAGTCTGATAAAGAAGGATTCTTCGACCATTTTGTTAATAATCCTGTATTTTGGCATTGTAATTTTATACCACAGTTTAATGGTAATATGTCCTTTTCAATTCAGGTTTGTCCTATTTGGCCTGAAGTCCATTTTTCAAAAGCATAGTTTGGCTTGTCTAGCTTCTTTTACGTAAATTTGTCGAAAAAGAACACAACTGACAACTATTCAACGAAGAAAAGAGATTAGTGAGTGTCAATGGAAAGTGCGTGAGGATGTAGTTTACCTTTGTTGTCAGTCTCGTGTATTTTATTTTTTATTTTACATTTTATTGTATAACTTTATATTGGTTCTCTGTTTAGTGTTTCATTTTGTGATTTGTTGTTTACTGTTTTTTTGGCAATTTTTATTTTCTATTATGAAAAATCGATTGGGTTGATCAAGCCAAAGATCGGTGAACTGTCTTGACCGAAACAGGTTTCAGTTTATCTGAAATTATTATAGGTTAAAATATCTCTTAAGTTTTCTCATAGGCTATTTAAAAGAAATGGAATTAGATAATTTTAAATTGTATTTCTGCACCTCGTATTACATTTGAGTATATTTTTTTCATTTGGTTACTTGTATATAGATGAGAGTTAAGAAGCAGGTTATGATGAATTTTGTGTAAATATTCGAAACTCGATATTTAAAAAAATTTTGTAATGTTAGCAATATATTTCTTCGTCACTTGTATGTATATATAGACTGGTATGGTTAAATTTTTTTTAGATAGTTAGTATTTTAATTAAATTTAGATAGATATGCTAGAGATTATTGCTTTTAAAAAGTGTGATAGGTTTACGTTTTGGTCGGATTTGGTTGTAGGTACTTCGCATCTGTTGTTAAGTGCGAAAATTTGTTACATAGGCTTGTATTCTATTCGCTCGTATCGGTGTTTAGAGATTGTCGTGACATTATATCTTTTTACTATCAGGTTGTAGTTGTAATGTTAAGCTTAGCTATATAAAAATGTTTGGTGACCATAGATATCTACGTATGAATTAGTATATTATAAAGAGAAAGCTTATTTTGGTTGTTATGTGTATCACGATAAGAATAGTATATCTCGATAACATGACTGAAGTCAATAAGACAATATAGATAAGGAAAGGTTCCGTGTGGTAGGTGGTGGGAGAAGAGTTGTATGTTAATGATTTTATACATAAACGTCTGTTCCAATCATAAGTAATGATTTTTAAATTAACTTTGACAGTTTTGTCATTTAAAATGGAAATTTTCGTTAAGATAAGTTTGACACGTTTTGTCATTTAAAATGGAAATTTTCGTTAAGAGCAGAATGGAATAAAAAAAATCGATGCAACACCTCTTTGAGCAAGTTTCGATGTAAAATTGTCCAAATAATATATTTCAACCGTTAATAAAGATAGACTTTGAACAACATCAGGTATAATTTTCCACTATGGATCGTATTCCTCTTATTCTGATTTCATCTCTATCGCTACTATTCTTATTTATTTCCCATTACTTATTATTCTCATTTTATACTTTATTTCCTATATTCAATACAATGAAAACGGATGTAAATTTAACACTTCGAACAACAAGTACAATTCACCACAAAAGAACCTATTCCTGCTATTCCAATTCCAATTTATTTCTCATTCCAACTATTCCCATTTACTTCCCAATTTCCCCATTTTCCATTTAATAGAAACGGGATACAAACCCACATTTAAAGACAGGTGTAAACTGCACTTAAAGAAAAATTCCGATAAATGGCTTTGAATAAAATTGTGAATCTTAAATCAATAATTCTCTTAGACAAATTTGCTTTCAGATAAGTTAATAATACAGTATAATATAATATGTTCATGAAAGAGGATAGCAATGTATTCAGTAACAACTAATGGCTTCAGAATCGATTTGAAAGGAAAGCCATTTGTAACTGTCAGTAACCATATATATATTATATATATATATATAATATATATAATATATTATATATATTATATATATATATCATATATGATATATATTATATAATATATATATATTATATATATATATCATATATATACATATATTATATATATATATATATATATATATATATATATATATATATGTAATATATGTATATATATATTATATTACTATATATATATATATATAATATATATATATATATATAAATATATATATATATATATATATATATATATATATATATATATATATATATATATATATATATATATATATATATTATTTTTATTATATATATATGATATATATATATATATATATATATATATGTATATATATATATTATATTATATATTTAATGATATATTATATATATATATATTATATATCATATATATATATATTATTATATTATATATATGTATATATATATATATAATATATATATATATATATATATATTATATGATATTTTTTTACGGGTTCTCAGACTGGAAATAGAAAAAGTGAGTCCAAGATTGAGTTATGTCTAGTGGGATGATTAGAACTTTATAATCTAATAAAACTTTTGCGAAGTTTAAGAATATTATCAAATATTCTACTCTCCCCCTGAAGCAGTGAACAACTATGTCTGAAAGCCAATATTATTACAATTTGGCTGAAATGAAATGAATTTCGTAAAGCTGGGAGCTCACATATATGTACTACAATGTACATCCACATGTGTTCGTACATAAATGTTTTTCACATATGTAGATTAAAAATATATATATATATTAAAGAAGTCTCCTATGCATTTTTATCTAGACACAAAACATTTGTGTTTTTTAAAATGAAATAAAATTTTTCTGACTCAAAATTTCTAGAAATTCTCTGATTAGTTATTTCGCCTCTTGAGCAGATAATTAATGATTGCTTTGAGTGTTCAAACTTTTCCATCAATTCACTAACCCATAAAAAGTAGTTTTAAAAGTACGATCGTTTCGAGTAAAAGAAAAACATAACAGTTCAACACAAAGTGTTTAATATGTGATGGATAGTGAATCCAAGCTCCGGCTTCCGGAGAGGTTACCGGTGGAACCCTTGAAGAGGGTCAAGCTAAGATAAAATAAGCCGAAAGTTATTATCATGGTCACCACAAAGTCTTTCCAACATGATGGTAAAATAATTTAAGGTAAAGTCTAGCAATTTATATATATATATATATATATATATATATATATATATATATCATATATATATATATAACATACTATATATATATAATATATGATATATATATATATATATATTATATATATATTATAGGTTGAAACTTTTTAATGTAAACAAAGGTGCATTTTGCTATGGAGTCTATTAAAGCCTTTATAGCAATGATAATAGAGAACTTTCAAATGATTTTTTTTATTAAATTATATCACTTGTTTGCACTATTGATTTCCTAAATTAATAATTATTGTCATTAATGTATAATTATAATAGCATTGTGAATTGCTATCGATAAATTCATGAGAAAATAGTCGTGTCGACTGATTAAACAAATTAAAATATATTCCTATTGTAGTCTACAATAATCAATCATAATAGTTCTAACTGTTTAAGTAGTAATAATAATAATAATAATAATAATAATAATAATAATATAATATAATAATAAAGAATAATAATATATAGATAATAATAAATAATAATAATAATAATAATATATAATAATAATAGATCATAATAATAATATAATAATATAATAATACATAAAAATGGATAAAATGTAAGATAAGTAATAGATGAATAATAATAACTATAATAATAATCAATAATAATAATGTATAATAATAATCATAATATAATATATAGATAATAATAATAATACTAATATAATAATTAATAATAATCATCCTAATAATAAATAGATATAATAATAATAATAATAATAATATATAATAATAATAATAATAATAATAATAATAATGAATAATAATAAAAATGATAATAATAATGATAAGTAATATATAATATAAATAATAATTAATAATAATCAGATAATAATAAATAATGATATAATAATAATAATATAATAATATATATATAATATATATTAAGTCAAATAATAAACTAGATAATAATAATAATGAATGAATAATAATAATAAAAATAATAAGTATAATATTCATAGCATAATAATAATAAAATATAATAATAATTAGTATAATAATAGATATATTTTAATAATATATAGATAATAATATAATAGATATAATAATAATAATCAAATAATATATATGATGAATAATATATATAATACATAATAATATAATATGATAATAAGTAATAATAGATAATATAATAATCATATAAAAATGATATAATAAGTGATAATAATAATAATAATAATAATAATAATCATATATAATAATGAATGATATAAATAATAAGTATATGAATATATATAATAGAATATAATTAATAATAGATATAATCATAATAATAATAACATAAATAATAATAATCAAATAATTAATACATAATATAATAATAATAATAATCGGTATAATCTAATAATAATGCAATAGACCTCAAAATATAAACGAATAATTATAATCTTAATAATTATAATAATAATATACCAATACTCATATATATAGTAATAATAATAAGGTTAATAAAAAATAATAACTAAAATAATAATAAGATGAATAAATAAAATAATAATATGAATTTATATTGTAATAATAGAATGAATTATAGTAATAGAATAATAATAATAATAATATAAAGTAAAATAATTCTTAATACAAAAGTAATAATAAAAATAATGAAAGTAATAATGAAAGTGATGAATATATAATAATAATAATAATAATTTAGCATTGAACATTATAAGAAATGATAATTATAAGCCCCGTCTACCTTAATGACATAAAGTTGTCAAAGTTGAGCTCATTAATCATTGAAAAAACAACTGGCCGACAGCCGTCATCGATTAGAACGATGAATACCCGTAAGAGCTTAGATGAGTAAATTCCGTACCTCGTTTCTGACTACAGGAACAAATAGAAGCGAGAAACATGAATTCGTGGTTCTACTTTTTTAAAAATTAAAAAAAAAAAATATTGAAATATTTTATTTTTATTCCAATATTAAAAAAAAAAAGTTTATATATAATTTTGGCAAGATATAAATTTCTTTCACCCCTCCCCCCCTTAAAAAAAAAAAAGTTATAAAATTCTACTAACTACACACAAACGCTCCTAAAATCAAGTCAAGTAGACACACCTCATACATAGATTCCAATTCCGTGATTTACTGTTACCTTCAAACTCCCCGACTCCCCGACCGCCCCTCTCCCTCAATCACGTTACATGCACGAATGCAGTTAAAACAAAGTTTAAAATGAGAGAGGATGATGTTATGCACGTCACATTTCATGGCTAATGATAATTTTATCGCTTGTAATTTATGATGGTGTAGCTCAAAATCACGAAGGCCTTAACGAGAAAGACAACATATCACGGTCACGGCTTAACTTATAAATGTGTATATATATCTAGTGGTATTATATATTTATAATTAGTTAATTAGTATTATTATATTATATATATGTATTACTATAATAGTATATGATATATTAATTATATCTCAGTAGTTATCTATAGTATATATATATAGTATATATATATTATATATATATGTATATATAAAATATATAATATATATTAATATATATTATTATATATCATATTATATTGTATATATATATATATATTATGATTGATATATATATTATATATATTATATATAGTTATAGTTATAGTTAAATCCAGTTTAAAAACACAGTTGTATGAGAAAAAAAAAGAAAAGAGTTTAAAATAAATATAGATAATAAACCGGGGAATATTATGTATTGATAAGAAAACTTTTTCATTTTATATAAATTTGATTCCCATTATTAAATGATTAATTTAAGTTATTGGCAAACGTGGACGTCTGGCAGGTTAATTGAACGGGATTTTATTTTGCTACTCAATGACTCACTTCAAATATTACAAGATTAGCAATATTATTATCTTCGTAAAAGTTTATTAATATTATGGTTCCACTCTATTTATGATATAATTTTATGTATATTATCTTTTTATTCTATCAAATAAATTCTTTACATGTTTGAACATTTTCATCTCTTCCACATAAGTGGATAGATTCCTTACTGTTAAACATATTAAGAATGTTAAAAATATTATCTGATCTAACTAACCTAGACCTCGCCTAACTAACTAGATCTTCAATTCACAATTTATTAAATATTAGTATAGATCTTCATTCAGTTCGCTAGTTTTTATAAATATTATATTTCGCTCTTATATGATATATCTATATATGTATATTATATGTATAGTAGCTTAATATAATGTTTTTGTGTCAATTTGTTGCCAGAGTTTACGCTTCGTTCGAAACTTGTCGTACAAGCGATCTCAACTTGCGCGGTATTGTTGGTTTTTAAAAAACTGGATTTCCACATATATATAGTATATTATATATATATATATATATATATATTATATAGTATATATTATGATCAATATAAAGTCTTCAGATCGTGAATCTATTGTAAGATAGATATATATATATATATAATTATATTATCTATATATATCTAGTATATATATATACTCATATATATCTTATATAGTATATAACTATATATATATAAGGTATATATATATATCATGGTTATCGATATATGTTACTCATTGCAATAAAATTAATTATAATCTTCTTAATAAAGATTTAAATATTATATTGACAAGCAACGGTTAGGACCTTTTACTTTTCTCGACGCTTGTAAATATACTCATATTATTAATTTTTTAATGTTTAAATGACAGATTTTATAAATCAGTATTTGCTTCATGTACAGACAAACATGATTAAAATTATTATTGTCTAGGTTTCTTAGTTAGCTTGTATCCTATGCCTTAATTATGTTACTGTATTAATGGGAAGATAAAGAAAAAAGCTCAGTATATACTTCTAGTTTCTGAATAATATACTATAATATATATATGACGGTTATATATATATATTATATATCAGTATATATATAGTATATATAGTATATATATATATAGTTATATATAGTATATATATATATATATATATATGCTAGTAGAGTATATGGTAGTATATATATATATATATATTATTATAATATATTATTAATATATATTATATAGTAGTAGTAATATATGAGATATATAATATATATATATATATATATATATGTAGTAGCTATATAGTATATATGTATATAAATACGTTTAGTAGTATTATATTGTATATTACTATGATATATATCTTATTATTATATAATATATATACGATAGGCGGCACAAGGGATTTGGAGTGACAAGATTTGAAACACACACTCAATAATCTTCTGTCCTAGTATTTTTTGAGCTAGAAAAATTTTATTTCTCTTACGAAATTTATTGTTCGTTGTGAGCTAAAAAGTTTCAAGACTGGATTTACTCATTGCATTTTGTTTCAAGTATTATAATAGTAGTATTATACTTATATAGTATATATATACTAGTATATATATTATATATATATAATATATATATATATAGTATATAACTATAAGTATATATATATATATAATATATATATATACTATATATTATATAAGAGAGAGAGAGAGAAGAGATGGAGAGAGAGGAGAGGAGAGGAGATGAGAGAGAGAGAAGAGATAAGAGAGGAGAGGAGAGAGAGAGGGAGAGGAGAGAGAGAGAGAGAGAGAGAGAGAGAGAGAGAGAGATGAGAGGGAGAGAGAGAGAATTTATAAAGGTTTACTAGGTTAGGTTAGGTTTTAAGGTTTATGTAACGTTTAAGTCAGGTTAGGTTGCTGTAAAAGAATACATATCTTTCAAGATTATTTCTTTGAATTTTAAACGGAATATAGCCAATTTGTAGATTCTTTTAGTTACTAATAATATATATATATATATATTATATATTATATATATATTATATAATATATATATTATATATATATTATATATTAATATATATATGTACTATTATTATATATTAATATATATATTATATTATTATATAATAGTAATATATATATATTTATATATATATATATATAATATATAATATATGACGCGAAACAAGACCAGGGCCTGTTTGGTTTTTAATTTTATTAATTTTTTTTTTTCATATATTGGCCTATTGATACCTGCTCCTAGGGACACAATTAATTTAAGATCTTTAAGTTCACAAAACGAAAAGGATCAAAAAGTATTTTAGAAATAATAAAAGCAGGTGCTAAGAAAGGAAAAACTTATCATTTTGCTTGGGAATGGAGAAATGTTTTGGGGGAAATGATTTAACGAGTAGCAGAGATGGGCAAAATTTGCGTTTTGGGGTGTTTTTAAAACGAGAAGAAAACGGCCCGGCTCTGACCTCGGCCCTCGGACTCGCCGCTCGTAAAAGAGGAAGTTTTTAAGTAATTTAAAAGAAATAATTTTTAAAGTAAAATTTGGAAGTGTGTAACGTAAATATAACTACAAACTGCCAGTTGAAAATGAAAATACATTTTGTATAATGAAAACTAAATAGTCATGTATTTAAAGTTATCAAGTATGTTTATTTAAAATAAATGTATAGAAATTTAAATAATCGATTTTGCTGGTCATTTTCTTTTTTGCAGATACTTGAGTCGGACTATATTGTTGAAAATTAACATTGGAAACACATTTTTAATATTGTAAAAGTTAGATGTTCTCGCGGTTATGTTGGCCGCGAAGATATTCTTGCGAAATGTAGAAGAATTTACTTTATTAATTTATTATTCTTATAAATTTATAAAAATATATTTAATTCGTACGAATGAGTTTTACCCATATCGATGGAATGGATTGGAACATTTTTATTTGGTAAGAATTTTAGACAGTTAAAGATAATAGGAAACTATCAAAAAGTCATATATATATATATATGATAATATATTTATATTATTCATAATATATTTATATATATAGTATATAGTATATATATATCTATAGTATATATGATATATATATATATTATATATATATTAATAGTAGTAGTAAGTATATAGTATATATTATATTATATACATATATATATATGTATTTATTATATATATATATTTATATATAGTTATATAGTATACTTATATATATCTATTATATATATATAATATATATAATATATATATATATATATATAGTGTCCATGTCATCCTCACCACATACCTCACTACGAGATCGGAAATTTTTCAAGGAAAGTATTTGTATGGTTTCTGACCGAGTGGTAAAGTACAAGGATATTGAGGCCTGATAGCAAACCCTGCTTCATTCAGCGCAACGCAATCGGAGTGCTTGCCAGGCGACGAGGCGGGGGTTCATCCTAGTGACGCCTCTTGGGTGGTGGCGGCGTTCCGATGCGAGAGCATGAGAGAGTGGATTTGTTGTATGTAATAGATTGTGCTGTTGTATTTGTTGGTTATGTTGGTTAGTGATGTGTGCGTATTGAGATTAGTGTAATACACTATGCCGTGTAAACTGCAATACCGTGAAATATTGGCGATATATCTACTGACAGTGAGTGCAACCCGAATTTTTGTGTCCCGTTCACGTGGTAGCTTGACCAGGATCTCGACCCATATTTGAGAGGGAATCGCGGTTTTTAAAGGGGAGCCAAAACGCTCGCCTTAACCCACTGAGCCACAAAAGTGATTTATATATTTCACTTATTATATATATATTATATATGAATATGATATATTGTATATATTAATATATTATATGTATATTATATATATATTATATATA
>JABUQX010012958.1:32500-35000 GCA_015478945.1 Trachelipus rathkii | reverse complement strand
AAGTGATGAATGACAAAAATAGGTGGTAATCTTTTTTTTTGCATTTACCAATAAGAGGATTCACTGATTGTTGATCAAAGATAGCATCATTAATAACTAATTAATAACATATATATATATATATATATATATATATATATATATATATATATATATATATATATATATATATATATATATATATATATATATATATATATATATATATATATATAATATATATATATATATATATATATATATAATAGGAGAGATTAATGTGCATAATAGGAGTGAATTGCTGGGTTTTGTGAGGGGGTATGGTTGTGCGCCCACCTGGGCCAAGGGATGAACCCTTACATTGACGATTTACTATAGTGGGGATTTCATCGCGAGGTTCCGTAAAGCTCTTAGGTGGATTTTCTGACTGCGACAAGTTCTTACTAATTAATGTGGTACAGAGGGGGCGGTAAGGCTGGGCTTTCTTTTCACTTTTGTTCATATTCTTCTACTGCTTTTCTTTTCAGATGTACGCACCTTATACCCAGTCTTTCGGAGGAGAAAAAGGTTAGATGAAGAAGAAGAAAATATATATATTATATATATATATATATATATAATATATATATATATATATATATATATATATATATATATATATAAATATATATATATATAATATATATATATATATATATATATATATATATTTATATATATATATATATATATATATTATATATATATATATATATATATATATATATGTATATATATTTAATGCCGGATATCTTGCCATATATCCGCAATTTCCCAAAATCGGATATCCGGTATCCGACTCCCAAGGCAGACCGGATATCCGGTATCCGGTTTTCGAAATTTGACCAGATATCCGGTATCCAGTTATCCGGCAATTTTACTATCCGGCCCATCCCTAATATATATATATATATATATATATATAATATATATATATATCAATAATATATTATATATATATATATTATATATATATATATATAATATATATATATATATATATATATATATATATATATATATATATATATATATATATATATATATATATACTTGTCTACTTATTTTACTTTATAATTCCCTCCCCCCCTTCTCCTCCTACGAGAAACGGGCTGCCTCGAGATATTCTGCCACCTCAGCAGGGCGGGCCCAGCGATCCATTAGAAAAGGCATGTTAAAGTTGTGTCTAATGTCCGTCAAGTCAGGAAATGTCCTCTTTGGCAGTGGGGGAGGGTGCTTTATTGATTCTTAATAAAGAATGGGCGGGAGGGGTGGTGTCCTGAGTGGAGACGGGACAGTATTACTCGAGTTTTGCTGTCCAAAGCTTGTTTTGTTGGGGATATTTCGTCTGGACGTATTTGAAGTATGGCGATATTTGGATAAGTGGATTTCGTTTTTCGAGTTAATTGTGCGTGCGATTGTGTTTAGTAATGGGAGTATCAGGATGTGTGTGTGTGTGTGTGTGTGTGTGTGTGTGTGTGTGTGTGTGTGTGTGTGTGTGTGTGTGTGTGTGTGTGTGTGGGAGGGAGTGTATTGTATATGTTAGAATAGTATAATGCTGATGTGATTTTCTCCCTTCTAACAGCAGGGGGGTTGTTGTAATATTTAATGTAGGGGGGGGGGTGATCTATTGAAAGTGATTTAATGTAAAATTAACAGCCTATCATGTCAAGAGTGACACTTAAAGGAAAATTTTTGCTTTAGTTAGTAGATGATGGATGGATGTAGGATGGAAGGCAGCCTGTTATTATCCTGAGAGCTTTATTTTGCACCGTTTCTAATTTCTTAATATTGTATTGTGATATTATGGGAGCCAAAGCAAGTGATGCATAATTTAGGAACGGGCTGATTTATTGTCTGTTTACTATTGAGAGAATTTCTTTACGTTGACCAAAGTTGATTCTGTTCGTTGTTTATCATTGTTCCAATTGATTTATATATTGTTATAGTCTTCTGCATGCTACATGCTATATTTATTTAGGGATTTTGAGCTGCGATTGCTGGGTCATTAACATAACTTAATTATTATGGAAGGGGAAGTGGAATGAGGTAGGTCATGCATAAAAAGGTTTAAGAGTATAGGTGAAAGAATGGCTCCCTGGGGGAATCCATTATATAATTTGTATGAACGGGAGGAGTGATGTCCTTGGATGATCTAGCTGTGCGATCGGATAGGAAATTTATTATTATATATTTTTTGTCTTTGATGGTTGGTTATGTCTGTGTTTAAGTCGTTATGTCTCGGTGTTTAAAAGTCTCTGTCTATTAAAAGTTGACAATGAACTGTATCAAATGCCTTGTTGATGTCTATTGCTTTACAAGCAGATGACATTTGGGGGAAGTTTGGTTAAAACCTGTGAGAATATGTTGGGTTAGATCAGTTAGGAGAGTGGTAGGTGGTAGTAGGGTGTCCTTATAGAAAACCATGTTGAGAGTCGGACAAAGCGATAATGGGGGAAATTCTCAGGAGGATTAATTTTTT
>JABUQX010012958.1:22500-25000 GCA_015478945.1 Trachelipus rathkii | reverse complement strand
ATGCTATTTGTATTTGTACCAAGGTGGAAATTAGTTAAATGGTGTACAATCCTTTTTGTCTTCTTTATTTCTTTTAAATAAAGAAGCTCGATGTCATTTGTATATTTATCAGGGATTTCTTTTGATCTTGTAAACATTTATTAAGTAGTTTTGGTAATATAATTGTAACTTGATCCACCTTATATCATATCGAGTGATGTTCCATCTTCCTCATGTGACTTTCAATTTTCATTTGTTTTATGGCATGTATTATTTCGGTACAAATTATAGGAGGAACGCAAATATCACTGTAATTTCCACTTGAAGGTCGCATATAATCAATACTCTCATAAAATTCTGCATAAAATTTCTCTAGCCTTGCTATTATTAGTTTTTTTTCTTTTCTTTTTTTCCTTTTTTTTCGTGATTTATAGCATTTTTAATTACATTTCATGAGTGGTTCGTTATTCTTCTCTAAGACTCGTTTATTAAATTTTTATAATTTTTCAACACTGCACCTCACTTTACATCAGCGCGTCACAGGAACACTGAGATTGTGTTCCTCACCGGATTGAACCGCACCGGATTGAACAACACCGGATTGGATCGCACCGGTGCATCGGACAAATCTAGTTCAATGCTTTCAATTCTATTTTGAGGTTTCTTTCTTTCGCCAGGTTTCAACTTTTATTTTTCAGTGTTTTTGCGTTTCCAAATATTTTTATTTTATTTTAGTTTGTGGTATTCTAAAGAGAGTTGAGAAGAGTCTGTTATATGATGGTATCTTGTTTGGTTGCTATGGTCGTTAGATTCTTGTTCGTTTAATTAGTTTTATAAATTCTTAAACTTATTTCTTAGATCCAATCTAAATTCTTCTGAATTGATTCCACGAATTGTTAAATCGATGGATAGAGTTTTGCTTCGCATAAGAGTCGCCCTTTCCCTTTTTTGGTCTAATTTGAGTATACCACATTCGATAGTCACTCGCTGTATCGAATTTATTTAGAGATGGCAGAATTACATATTCAATATATTTACTATTGTTAGTTAAGATGTAATAGATTTAATTTCTTTTGTACCATTAGGACCTTTCCAAATCTATTTTCTATTTTCTATAAATTTATTATTGTTAGTTAAGATGTAATAGATTTAATTTCTTTTGTACCATTAGGACCTTTCCAAATCTATTTTCTATAAATTTATTATTGTTAGTTAAGATGTAATAGATTTAATTTCTTTTGTACCATTAGGACCTTTCCAAATCTATTTTATATATTATGAATAAGTTTAATCGTTCAACAAATTCTACCAGCCAATCATATCTTTCATTTCCTACATTCATAACCTTTTCCCGTTTTTTTGGTGTTGTAATTCCGATTTCCATCTTTTGAATGAAAGTTGCCCTTTAATATTTTTTTGGTTGTTATTTCTCTGCATGGGTTCTAGTTCTTTGTCTCTATGACTTGAAGTTACTGCTTAATGTTAAGAAATTAATGGAAAAATATTATTAAAAAATACATCTTTTTAACTCTTTTATTTTCAGTTATAATTATAAAAATGAAAAATATTTTATAGTAAACCAAATTTTTTTTTCTTCAGCTCAACCCCCCCCAAAAAAAAAAAATTCAGCTCTACCAATAACACTGGGGAACAATTTGTAACTTTTTTTTGTTGAGTTCGATTTTTCAGCTGTTTTAAGGTTAAATATGCATGCTGATTTCAAATCTGTAGTTACTTTTCTTCTAGCACGTCAGGTTTTTCCTCTAAACCTTATGTGAATGTGACCACTCTCTGCGATATATATATATATAATATATAATATAATATAATATATTAATAATATTATATATATATATATATATATATATAATATATATTAATATATATAATTATATATATATATACATATATATATATAATATAATTATTAATATAATAATATATATATATTATATAACTATATATATATATATTATATATATATATGGAATATATATATATATATATATATATAAATGTCTATATAATATATATATATTATATAATATATATATGACGCTTGTAATGACGTCATATTTAGGAAGACCAGCGAGAGGTGCATATTTGTCAAGACTAGTTCAGTTACGCCTGAGATACTGTAGTGGGAGGTTGTATGCCGCTGTGATATAGTGTAGCGCATTCCCAACATTGAGTCCGAGTTCTTGTTTGTATACAAAGTTACCGTGTTTAGTTTTTATTTATATAATAACTGAAACCTTTCCTTATGTCTGCCCCTGCTAGTTCACGTCGTAAGTGCTTAAACAACCCGATTCATTTTGCTGTATATGTGGCAGTTTTACCATTCCAAGTCAAAGGACAAATATCATGCATTTGTTAGGCAAGCTTATTTAGCATATTTTAAAGTGAAGATTGGTGATCAAGATTAATCATGGGCCAAACACAAAGTGTGCAAGCAGTGTGTCGAGAGTTTACGGATGTGGACGAAGAGAAAACGTGATAAATTTCCATTTGGTATACCTAT
>JABUQX010012958.1:12500-17500 GCA_015478945.1 Trachelipus rathkii | reverse complement strand
CAGCTGAAGAAACCGAAGCACCAGCTGAAACGGAAGCAGATACGGCTGCAGAAGAAGCAGGAGCAGAAGCAGAAGCACCTACTGGTGAAGCAGAAGTATCATCTGAAGAAGCAGAAGCGCCTGCTGAAGAAGCAGAAACAGAAGCAGAGGCACCTGCAGAAGAGGCCGAAGCATCGACAGAAACAGAAGCAGAAGCACCTGCAGTAGAAACCGAAGCACCAGAAGAGGCAGAAGCACGGGCTGAAGAAACAGAAGCCGAGACAGAAACAACTGTTGGAGAAGCAGAAACTGAAGCAGAGGCACCTTCAGAAGAAGTCGAAGGATCAGCAGAAGCAGAGGCACCTGCTGAAGAAGCCGAAGCACCAGCAGAAGCGGAATCAGAAGCACTTACTGATGAAACAGAAGCAGATACAGAAACACCTGCTGGAGAAGCAGAAACAGAAACAGATGTACCTGCTGAAGCAACCGAAGCACCAGCAGAAACAGAGGTAGAAACATCAGCTAATGAAGCCGAAGCACAGGCTGAAGAAGCAGAGGCAGAAGCACCTGCTGAAGATACAGAAGCATCTGCTGAAGAAACAGCAGAAGCAGAAGCAGAAGCAGAAGCAGGTGCACCTGCTGAAGAAGCCGAAGCAACAGAAGAAAAAGATGAAGGATCACATGTTCTGCTAGCAGGAATTGCAGCTGGAGGTGCTGCTATAGCTGCAGGAGGAGCTGCAGCTGCAGCATTATTAAGTGGTAATGATACTGATGCCGCAACTGAGGCAGATAATGAAGAAATTACAACAGCAGATACCAAAGAATCTACAGAAACAGATGTAGAAGCAAATGCCGAAGAGGTCGAAGCACCAACGGAGGCAGAAGAAACCGAAGCACCAACAGAGGCAGAAGAAACCGAAGCGCCAGCAGAAACAGAGGCTGAGGCACCAACTGTTGAAGCCGAAGCACCAAAAGATATGGAGACGGAAGCTTCTGCAGAAGAAGTTGAAGCACCAGCAGAAACCGAGACAGAATCACCTGAGGAAAAAGCTGAAGAATCCGAAGCACCAGCAGAAACAGAGGCAGAAGCAGAACACGAGACAGAAGCATCTACTGGGGAAACCGCAGCATCAGAAGAAACAGAGACTGAAGCACCTGCAGTAGAAACAGAAGGGCCTTCCGAAACAGAAGCTGAAACTGATGCTAAGGAAGCAGATAATTCAGCAGAAGCAGAAGCAGAAACGGAAACTCCTGCAGATGAAATAGAAACCGAAGAAGCTGAGGCAGAGGTTCCTTCAGATGAAGTAGAAGAAGGAACAGGAGATATAGAATCGTCTGCGAAAGAGTCTGAAGCACTAACAGAAGCTGAGGCCCCAGTAGAAGAAACAGAGGCACATGTTGAGGAATCAGAAGTTCCAGTAGAAACAGAGGCTGAGGTTCCAACAGAGATAGAAGCTCCTATCGAAAAAGCAGAAGCACCAGCAGAAGCAGCGTCAGAGGCCCATGCCGGAGAAGCCGAAGAACCAGCAGAGACAGAGGCCCCTCTTGAAGAATCTGAAGCACAAACAGAAGCAGATGCTGAATCTGCTGTAGAAGCACAAATAGTTGATCCTGTTGAAAAATCTGAATCACCAACAGAAGCAGAGGAAGGGGCAAAGGGTGAGGCTCCTGCTGGAGAAACCGATGCATCAGAAGAAGAACAGGCTCCTGCCGAAGAAGCCGAATCAGCAGCAGAAAAAGAAACAGAGACCTTAGCAGATGAAACAGAAGCACCTGATGAAGAAACTGAAGCCGAACCAGAAGCTGAGGTTCCTGCAGATGAAGCCGAAGCACCAGCAGAAGCTGAAACTGTGGGCTCTGTTGAAGAAACCGAAGCACCAGCAGAGTCAGAGACTGCAGCAGAAGAAGCAGATACAAAGGCTCCTGAAGATGCTGAAGCAACAGCCGAAGCAGAGACCGAGGCTTCTGCGGAAACAGAGGCTGAGGCCCCCGCAGAAGAAGCAGAAGCAACAAAAGTGGAGTCTGAGGCTCCTACGGAAGCAGATGCCCCTGCAGAGGAGGCAGAAGCACCAGCAGAAACAGAGGCTACAGAAGAAGCTGAAGCACCAGCAGAAGCAGAGTCTGAGCCTCATGCAGAAGAAACCGAAGCAGAAGCGGAGACTGAGGCTCCCGCAGCAGAAACTGAAGTACCAGCAGAAACCAAAGCTGAGGTTCCTGCAGAAGAAAGTGAAGCACCAGTAGAAGCAGAAGCTGAGGCTCCTGCGGAAGAAACCGAAGCATCAGCAGAAGCGGAGGCTGAGGCTCCCGCAGCAGAAACTGAAGCAGAGGCTGAGGCCCCTGTAGAAGAAACTGAAGCACCAGCAGAATCAGAGGCTAACGTAGAAGAGGTCGAAGCACCAGCAGAAGCTGAGGCTCCTGCAGAAGAAGTCGAAGCACCTGCAGAGACTGCCGCAGTGGAAACCGAACCACCAGCAGAAGAACATCTAGAAGTTGAGGCTCCTGTAGAAGAAACTGAAGCACCGGCAGAAGCAGAGTCTGAGGCTCCTGCAGAAGAAACCGAAGCATCAGCAGAAGCGGAGGCTGAGGCTCCTGCAGAAGCAACCGAAGCACCAGCAGAAACAGAGGTAGAAACATCAGCTAACGAAGCCGAAGCACCGGCTGAAGAAGCAGAGCAGAAGCACCTGCTGAAGATACAGAAGCATCTGCTGAAGAAACAGCAGAAGCAGAAGCAAAGCAGGTGCACCTGCTGAAGAAGCCGAAGCAACAGAAGAAAAAGATGAAGGATCACATGTTCTGCTAGCAGGAATTAGCAGCTGAGGTGCTGCTATAGCTGCAGGAGGAGCTGCAGCTGCAGCATTATCAAGTGGTAATGATACTGATGCCGCAACTGAGGCAGATAATGAAGCAATTACAACAGCAGATACCAAAGAATCTGCAGAAACAGATGTAGAATCTAATGCAGAAGCAGAAGCAGAGGCTGAGGCTCCTGCAGAAGAAACCGAAGCACCGGCAGGTACAGAGACAGAAGCAGAGGCTGAGGCTCCAGCAGAAAAAGCCGAAGCCCAAACTGAAGCAGAGACTGAGGCTCCTGCAGAAGAAACCGAAGCACAGGCAGATGCAGATGCTCCCACAGAAGAAGCCGAAGCACTGTCAGAAGCAGAGCCTTCTGCAGAAGAGACAGAAACACCTGGAGAAGCGGAGGCTCCGGCTCCAGAAGCAGAAGCAGAGGCACCCGGAGTGGAAGCCGAAGCCGAAGCTGAAGCAGAAACAGATGCACATGGAGAAGAAACCGAAGCACCAGCAGATAGAGAGACAGAAACACCTGCTGGAGAAACAGAAGCAGAAGCTGGGGCGGATGCAGAGGCAGAGGCTCCCGCAGAAGAAGTAGAGGCACCTGCAGAAACAGAGACTGCGGCTCCTGCAGAAGAAACAGAAGCAGAAACAGATGCACCTGGAGAAGAAACCGAAGCATCAGCAGACACAGAAACAGAAGCACCCGCAGAAGAGGCAGAAGCACCTGCAGAAGCAGAGACTGAAGCTCCTGCAGATGAAACAGAAGCACCGGCAGAATCAGAAGTTCCTGCAGAAGAAGTAGAAGCACCTGCAGAAACAGAGACTGTGGTTCCAGCAGGGGAAGCCGAAGCCGCAGCAGACACAGAGGCTCCTGCAGAAGAAACCCAAGCACAATCAGAAGCAGTGGCAGAGGCTCCCGCAGTGGAAGCCGAAGCACCAGCAGAAGCAGAAACAGATGCACCTGGGGAAGAAACCGAAGCAGCAGCAGACACAGAGATAGAATCACCCGCAGAAGAAGTAGGAGCACCTGCGGAAGCAGAGAATGAGGCTACTGTGGATGAAACAGAAGCACCGGCAGAAGTAGAGGCTACTGCAGAAGAAGTAGAAGCACCTGCAGAAGCAGAGACTGAGGCTCCTGCAGATGAAACAGAGGCACCGGCAGAAGCGGAAGCAGAGGCTCCTGCAGAAGAGGTAAAAGCACCTGCAGAAGCAGAGGCTGAGGCTCCAACAGATGAAGCCGAAGCACCAGCTGAGGTAGAGGCTGAGGCTCCTGCAGAAGAAACCGAAGCACCAGAAGAACCAGAGACTGAGGCTCCTGCCAAAGAAACTGAAGCATCAGCAGAGGCAGAGGCTCCCGAAGAAGTAGTCGAAGCACCAGTAGAAGCAGAGGCTCCTGCTGAAGAAACCGAAGCATCAGCAGGATCAGAGGCTGATACTCCGGCAAAAGATACTGAAGCACCAGTGGAAGCAGACACAGAAGCTCCTGCAGAAGAAACTGAAGTAGTAGCCGAGGCTCCTGTAGAAGAAGCCGCATCACCAACAGAAGCAGAGTCAGAGGCTCCTGCCGAAGAAACCGAATCACCACCAGCGGAAGCAGTGACTGAGGCATCTGTTGATGAAGCCGAAGCTCCAGCAGAAACAGCCGCAGAACCAGCAGAAGCAGAGACAGAGGTTCACGCAGAAGAGGCCGAAGCACCAGCAGAATCAGAAGCTGAGGCTCCTGCACAGGAAACTGAGGCACAGGAAAAAGCAGAGTCAGAGGCTCTTGTAGAAGAAGTCGAAGCACCAGCAAAAGTTGAGACTCCCGTAGAAGAGGTCGAAGCAAAGGCAGATACTGGGACAGAAACACCTGCTGGAGAAACAGAAGCAGAGGCAGAAACAGAGGCAGAACCTCAAGCAGAAGCAGAAGCACCGGCAGGATCAGAAGCTAAGGCTCCTACAGAAGAAACCGAAGAAGAAGTAGAGGCTCCCGCAGAAGAAGCCGAGGCATCAGCAGATACAGAGACGGAAGCAGCTGCTGGAGAAAAAGAAGCAGAAACAGAGGCAGAGGCATCGGCAGAAGCCGAAGCACCAGCAGAAGCAGAGAAGCAGAGGACTGAGGCTTCTGTTGAAGAAGAGTCCAAGGCAGAGTCTAATGCAGAAAATTCCGAAGCACTTCCAGAAGGAGAGACTGAGGTTATTGCTGAAACAGAGGTCGAGGCCCCTGCCGAAGAAACCAAAGCACCAGC
>JABUQX010012958.1:0-2500 GCA_015478945.1 Trachelipus rathkii | reverse complement strand
TTTCCATTGGATTTTTTTTAATTGTCAGCTTCGAAACATTATTTGGGTGGATTAAAAGGAACAACATTTTTATCCATTTTAGTTTTTTTTATATGTATGTATGTATGTATGTATGTATGTATGTATGTATGTATGTATGTATGTATGTATGTATGTATGTATGTATGTATGATGTATGTATGTATGTATGTATGTATGTATGTATGTATGTATGTATGTATGTATGTATGTATGTATGTATGTATGCTCCGTACATCTTATATAATGGAAATTCAATCTCTCTCTCTCTATCTATCTATCTATCTATCAACTTCTAGTTTATTTAACCGTTGTGATTTCAGATTGAATGTAGGGATTGTGGAGATATTTTATAGCTAGTCCCCACCCAACCTCTATAGTCTATACTCTATCCCATGAATTTTGGGGGTTCATTGCCATACTCACTACGGTCTTGGTCAGGGGAAATTGTGTTACATTTGTTTCCTAACCAAGTGGATTAGAATGTAAAGATTATCTAGGCTTGATTGCAAGCCATAATTCGGTTCAACACATTTGTAAATTCTATCCACGGTGAACGTGGTTTCGCATCCGAGAAAAGAGAGAGAGAGAGAGAGAGAGCGAGAGAGAGAAGAGAGAAGAGAGAGAGAGAGAGAGAGAGAGAGAGAGAGAAGAGAGCGCAGAGAGAGAGAGAGAGAGAGAGAGAGAGACGAGAGAGAGAGAGACGAGAGAGACGAAGAGAGAGATTTTGCATGTTATAATAGATTGTTATGTTGTAAGTGTTGGCTATGTTTTTAGTGATGTGTGGATATTGAGATTAGTGTAGTTCACTATGCCGTAAAGTGTAATTAAATATTACAGAAAATCTCCTACTGACGGCATTTTTTGTGTCCGTTCAGGTAGCCAGACCGAGAATCGAACTCTCACTCTAACTGAGCTACCGTGAACTCTATATATTTATAGTGATGGTAATAATTGAAGTGATACGAATGAATGTAGTGGTTGTATAGTTGTACCAATTGAAGGGATTGGAGTGAATGCAGTAATCGATGTAATTGGAGTGAATGTTGCGGTTTTTGCAAATGTAGTGACTGTAGTCCTAATGTTATTTTGGCCTAAACTTATCTAATCATCATTCATATTAGTGAAGTTACTCTAAAACGATTTTTTCTTCATATCATATAAGACATTTATTATTATTATTATTATTATTATTATTATTATTATTATTATTATTATTATTATTATTATTATTACTTATTTATTATTTATTATTACTTATTATTATTATTAATTATTATTCATTATTATTATTATTATTATTATTATTATTATTATTATTATTATTATTATTATTATTATTATTATTATTATTATTATTATTATTATTATTATTTTTCTTTTAAATTAAACCTTATCAACACGAATCTCTTTTAGGGAAGGGGGAGGGGCTTTGGGTACCTTTTTTGTAATCCTCTTTTGGTCTTAATTCATAATCATTTTCATTTTTTTTCCTTCTGCGTTTTATTATTTTGAACATTGCTTCTTTTGCTTTTTTTTAATTTTCTATTTCTGATAGAATAGGTTGGCCCCTTTTATTTTTTTTATTTATTTATTTATTTAATTTTTTGCTGTTTGAATTGCCCAAAGAATATTTTATCATGTACAAGAAAGAGTAAGCATTAATCGATATTCATGTGAATAAAATATCTTTAATTATTTGTTCACAAACAACAGACAAAAAAACACACTACACACACACACACAACACACACAAACACATATATTTTATATTATATAATATATAATTTATATAATCATACATAATATATATATATAAATATATATAGAATAATATATAAAATATATATTATATATTTAA
Organism: Trachelipus rathkii; assembly: GCA_015478945.1. NCBI lineage: Eukaryota > Metazoa > Arthropoda > Malacostraca > Isopoda > Trachelipodidae > Trachelipus > Trachelipus rathkii. Next base: position 621 of record JABUQX010012958.1, on the reverse strand, counting down.
CTATATAATATATACGAAATATATAATATTATATATTATATATCTATACATACAATAATATATATAATTATATATTAATTATAACAAATATAAATATCTATATAATTATATATATTTATATATATATATATATATAATATATATATATATATATATAATTTATATCATATATATATATATAACTAAATATATATAAATATATATAATAATAGATATATATATAATATCATATAATAATAATATAATATATTATAAAGTTGCTACCACCACTCACGGGCAGAGTCCTATTCAGGAGGGGGTGTTGCACGACTAAAGATTTCATCCACTAGCGAAATTACGCCAGATGAGCAACAGACGCAGGGCTTAAAAGTGAGGGAGAATTAAATTCAGCAGGAAACATAGAAGATGGAAGAGAGTTCCACAGAACAGAAGTGGCAGGAAAGAAGGAAGCACCGCAGCGAACTAGCCTGGAGTTACCAATATCTACACAAAACTCGTGCGCAGACACAGCACCCCTTTTACCACGAGGGCGTCGTAAAGGTGGTAGTATGCGAGTGGTAAGTTCCCTCGAACACCTGCCGCTGCGGTACCTAAAGAAAAGAGATAAAGCACCAACATCGC
>JABUQX010012955.1:25000-53541 GCA_015478945.1 Trachelipus rathkii | reverse complement strand
AAGAGAGGAGTTGTGGTACTCACGATTTCGGATACTTCGCTCTCGGGCGGTGATGGGTCGCGATATCTTTACGGAGTTGGTGTAGCGCTAGAGAGTTGCTCGTTAGATTGTCCAGTCTGCCGTCACGGCACGCTTGTGCAGTGTAATGTGGTGTCGAACTGCGTTCTGATCTGAAACGCTGGTGAGAGCTCGGATGGTGCTACTCCTGGGAGCGAGTTCACGGAGTAGTCAGACCGTTGTATCTCTACATTTCCTCAACTTTCTCCGCGCGAGCATGGTTGTCATTTAGCCTTTTGTAAGGAAGTGCCTTGTGTGACTCTATGTCCTGCGAGATGCTGTGTCTACTGGGGTTTGGGTGTGGTGGACGAGGTTTAGTGAGCACCAGAGCAGCGGGTATATAGGCTAAGCAGGCAGGGTTTATAGTAGTGTGAGTGGAGTTTCCAACGATGAGTGGTTGGTTTGTGAGTGGGAAAGCTTCGCGCGATGATTCAGTCACTACCCGTTACGCGGTCTGCCTCCCATAAATGCGGCGAAGCAGCTTGAGTAACTGATTACGGTGATGAGTGCAGATTCCAGTCTCGCGGGCGCGCTATCGCGCGGCGGTAATGAGAAGCAGGTGCCTCTGTTGGTCTGCCCGTGTTTCGCTCGAGCCCGATCTCTCATTATCGAGGGGTAGTTATTTTAGCTGACGATTATTGTGTCAGGTCTGTTGATCGCTGTGAAAGGCAGTGAGCGCATATAATCGACTGCGGAGTGACGTCATAGCGCAAATGCTCAGGAGAGGTTATTGGTTAGTATCATTCGAGGATGGGATAGTCTTCAGTGAGGTGTGGTTGGTCATCCGCGAGCTCTCTGCTCTGCAGATGTCCTGTGGTAGTCAGTGCTATGTAGTCTGTGAGTGGAATAGTTGGGACTGGTGCGCTTCTCAGGTAGGAGCGATGGCATCGTTCTCTTCTGTTTTGAGCAATGTAGATGGTCCGATGGGGGGTGTATAGCCTTCTTTCTGCTAGTGTTTTGCAGATTGGTTTATGCTGTATCCACTGTGGCGGTGTGGTTGTTAGCGGTCTGATATCCGTTACTGTGGCTACGTAGTGCGTACATTGGGTACGAGCGATGAGCGGACAGCTATTGAAATATATATAATAGTGTGGCGCGCGTGGGTAAGTGGGTCGCATACAGGCTGCGCGAAAGCTGTTGCGATAAAAAATGTTGAGATGTCTTGGGAGCGAGGGCGTTAATAACGTGCTGGTCTGGGGTGGCGGGAGCTTCTTCGTCTGCTGAGGTAGGCATTAGACATCTGTCGAGCTAGAGGGCGAGTGGTGGTCTATGCCGACTATTCTCTCCGCTTTGCTTTCGCCTGTGTGGTGGCTCGGCGTTGCTTATGTGTTGACTGGTTCGGGTGGACTTTAATCTGTCCTCGCAGATGTGATTTTATTATCATAGCGGTCAAGGAAGGTGCGTGGGTGAGGAGAAAGTAGTCCGGCTCGGTGTGTATTCTATTATTCGATCTTGTTCCGTCCTGTGTGATCGCCAGCTCGGGCCACTAATAACGGATGTTGTGGGTATCCTGTGGCGCTGACGTAGGAACACGCATAGCAACTTTCGGAAACGGAGTAGTAGGTCATGCCGAGTATGGGATATTTTGTCTGTGGAGTGTTATAATATTCTGATTATGAGTATATTCTCTTAGACGCTTCGCCAGTCTCGGTCACCGCTCAGTTTGATGGTTTTTTTTCTGAGTTCTTATCTTGTTATCTTCACGCGGGTGTGGCTCTGTACTCTCTAAGCATACGAGGTCTTTGCATGTTAGGTGTGAATTGTGGTATTTTTTTATATTGTTTTTTTATTTTTTTATTCTATATTTATTATTATTATTTTATCATTTTTTTATTATTTATGTTATTTTTATTTACACTATTCATATACTCCGTTAGTTTACGTTTACTTTGCGTGTATATACTTTAACTCTCGTGTGTTCTCTCTCGTTAACACTTCTGCACTAAGTATCTGTAAGTCTCCTATTGTCACTCTGAACAGTTAGTTAGGCAGCATAAGTCAGAAAACAACTATACATAATACAGTCTAGCTTTAAAAAAAAAATTCATCGAGACTCTCGCGTCAGATCTCGCACATCCTCAATCGGCCCCCATATATAATTGCGCAAGACCTAGTAGTATATCGATAAGTAAGTGATTGATGTCAACAGTACCGTGCGTTCCGTATAAATATGTGAAAATCGTGGACAGGATTTTCCGTTAGCGCACGCGTGAGTACATAAACTCATCCTTATGATTCCATCCGTTCGCAAGCACCAGCAAATACAGGGTACTAGCACAAATTTAGTCAGGTGTGACTGAAAGAGAGCATAAGACCCCCGAGAACTTCAATAGCTGAATGCAAGAGTGTCTTAGAAGAATTAATATAGTAAAGGAGGATACTCGATATTCTGCCCGAGCGCTCATATCCTGATCTAGCGATATGATGCATTGGTCGAATATCTTTTAATTGGGACTCGGAGGACATTCGCAAGCGCCTCTTCTTTTTACAAGCTCAGTCCGATGGTAGCCTTAACCTTTCTTTAGTCAATTACGTCCCACTTATGACGTCTGAACGCGATAAGCTGCAGATAGCAGTTAGAATTTCCTCATGAGATTAACTTACCGCGTCGATCAAAGCACAAACTCCGCGATAATCAGTAGCCCCCATTAAAATGGCGCAAGACCTGAGTAACGAGGAAGGATGGAATGGCACTGTCGTCGCATCACCGGTGTTTATAGTGAATAGATTCGTTGGAGGTGGATTTTTCTCGGTAGCGCACCGTAACAAAACAGTCTTGATCGGCCCGTATCCCAAGCCCACGCAAAAATAGGTAGGTGGAGCGTTTTTGGTATCAGATTTAGTTCAGGCGTCGTGACTGATTGATATGAGTAAGGCATATAGTCCACGTCGAGTAATCATCAAGCGAAATGCAAAGGTCATTATGATGTATACGAAGGAGGTATACTCGTAACTCCCGACGCTCTATACATACCGTCGCTATGATTAACTAGATCTTATTGGACTCCGAGGACTTTTTTTTATCTTACCCTTTTTTTTTTTTACTTTTTTTTTTTTTATTAATTAAGCCATCTTTCCTATGTCACAATCATGACTTTTCATTTGGATTATAATTATTTTTTTTCATCTGGGGTGTGGTGGTTTTGTACATTTCTATGCCTTTGTTTGGATATAATGAGAACGTTTATTTTATGTATCTCTTTTTGTTGTTATTGTTTTTTTCTTTTTGTTTGTTTTATAATTTTTTTTTATTTGTTGTTCTCTCATAATGTTTTTTTCTTTCATTTTCTTCCTTTTTTCATTTTTCAATACTTATTTTATCAACATTGATTATTTATTTTATCTAGTATTTTTTTTTTACTTAGTTTTTTTACTATTTTAGTATTTATTTGGTTTTATTATTTATATATTATCTTTTCTCTAAATTTTTATTTATCGGTTTTTGCTTTTTTTTTTTCACGATTTTTATTGCTAATTTTTTTTTGTTGGTTCTGTTCTTTGGTGTTTCATTTATTAGATATGATTTTCTGGGTTGGGGTTGTTTATAGTATACATATACTATAGTTTTTTATTTTTAGATTTTGAAGTAAAAGAACCTATTTTTGTAATGTTTGTTTTGTCGGTTTTGGATTTCGACGACAAGGTTGTTTTTTGGTATAATATTTTTGTTTTTTGCTTTCTGGTTATAGCTTCCCCTTCCCTCTCTTTTCAGATCTTTTTCATCCTTGAATGTAGCATAGAGATTAGTATAGATTATATATATATATCGATTCTAAAGTCACTTATTCGGTTAGGATATCTTTTTCATATTTTATTTTTGAGATATTTGCAGCCGTACCTTGTGGCTCAGTTTGCTTCTTTAACAACCTCTCCAATCTTTCTTTTCTGGCTGTTTTGCAGTTTTTCTTTTTATCTTTCGTGGATGGAGGCAAGGGACAGGTGAATATATATATATTTTTGCCTGTATTGGTTAGCCCTCTACAATGCAGAAAGGATTTGGAATGGGGAAGCATATGAAACTCAAAAATTTGAACGTTGAAAATATTTTGGCACGCATATTACAGATATATATCTGTGTTCAGGCAATTTTAAACTAAAAGACTGGAAATATACACAAGAACACAAGAAATGTAAAGAGAGAGATATACACATTGAAATTAATAGAATATATATAAGACTGGACAAAAAAAAACAATAGATATAGAGAAAAATTTGCATATACGATAGGATCTTTAAATATGATTTATGTTTGAGAAATTTTCGAATATTTTATCAATTCAAAAATCTATCTCAGCTAGTTTAGAAGTATTCAGGAAGCAATGAAATGGATGTTAATTGTTGTGGATTATTGACATTTTTAATAACATTACGAATTTTAATTTGATTGTTTTAAGACACTGTTTATTTTTATGAATGTTCCTTACACTGTGGAATCGTATAATAAATAATAAGAAAAGGACTTAGATAATTATATAAATCCTTTGTGTTTATGACAGTTTTGAGAGCTAAATTGGACAATATGAAAGAGCCAACATATCAAATTCATAATTGGAGTTAGTGAAAGGTAATTTAATTCTGCTTTAAAAAGAAAAAATTTTAAAAGTGGCAATTAGGTAAATAAAATTGAAACTAATTGTAAATTTAAATAGAAGTAAAGATGAAAAAAGAGAATGTTGAGATTTTCAAAGATTATAGTAGGTGTAGGTAAGAGATGGAAGTAGAAAAGAGTGGTTATGAGAAAGTAGTTAAGTTTAAAACTAATGTATAATATTTGATTATTATGTGAATTATAATATTTAGAATATATAGGATATTGATATAATGGAATCTTCGTAGAATAATGATAGGGATGGTGAGCCATTTTGTACATAGCATAGACAAAAATGCGATGATGAGGAGGAGTGTGGAAAGAAACTTAGAAATTGACAATATTAAAGTAAATCGATGAGAGTGTTAAGTAGAAATGTGTGTGGTATTTTTGATGGTAGCTAAAAGAAGGATAGCATATTTGGGAATGAAAGGTTATAGTAACGAGCGGAGGATAATGGGTAGGAGGTGAGAAGATCTGAATAGAGTAAATATGAGTTATAGATGAATTGAATGTAATGATCAAGAGAGGAGGAGAGATGGTGATTGATTGGTTTGGAAGTTGTGTTAGCATAAGAGTTTATGGAGGGTATAGTTAAAGGGATTGGAGGAGACAAGCAGATATAGATAAAAATATAGATATAGATAAAGAGAAAGGGGACTGTAGTAATTATAGGGAATATAGTTTTTGAGTGTTGTAGGGAAGGTTATTGTAGACTACAATTATCTAGAGATACGAAGTCAGAAGTCGAGTGACACGACGAGACGAATGATTGGTGAAGAAAGGTGGGTATACGAGCGATAGATACAGCAGAGACATAGATAGAGATAGACATACAAATCTTTTACATTGAAAAAATGATTTGAGAAAATAGAAGACACAGACAATAATTATTTTAGGTTTTAGGATTTACACGGCAATATGATAACGAGTTAATAAGCGAGAAAGACATATACTGGACGAGATATATACGTAGAATATATGGTGTTGGTGGTAGGCTTTTGAATGGAATAAAAGTATGTATGAGATAGTGAAAGGTGGTGTAAGAATAAATGGTTGGTGTCAAAAGGGATTGGTTTAGGAATTAAATAGGGAGTGAGAAAGAGAGATATAGATAGATCATGTTCCTTGGTTATTTAATGTGTATATGGATGGGGTTTATGAACGCATATTCGAGTGGGGATGGAGGAATGGTGTTTAGAATAGATGGAGATGGAGAGGGGTGGAGTGGTTGGATAATTATTGCGTATGAAAGGATGCATTCATTCTGTGTGGGAGTAGAGAAGGTTTGAGAGGAATATGGTGGTAGAGAATTTGGAGGGTATAGATAAAGGGGGGATTTGAAAGTAAACGTAGATAAGAGTAAAGGTTTGGTTTGTGTAGTGAGGACAGTACTTCAGTGTGACAGATTAATACGATATCAGATATGAGCGAAGCCTGAGCAGTGTACTGAGTTTAATACATTTGGGTATGGTGTTGGATGAGAAGGGAAAGGATGATGCAGAGTGTAGTGGAAGTTGTGATGGGAGGAAGGTGATGGTGATTAAATCGTTTAGCGTGAATGTAAAGGGACCTGAGTGTGAGTGCGCTCAGGACGTCATTACATGAGGGTATGTTTGTTATCTATGTTATCGTATGGTAGTGAGACTATGGTATGGAAATAGAGGTAAGTATAGATCTAAGTTCAATGTGTTACATGGGAAAATCTTAGGGGGTGAACTAGGTGTGAAGAATTTTTAATAAAGTGAGGATGACGTTTAAGAGAGTGGTGTGGTGTGAGAAAGGGGTAATAAGAGAATAAATGAAACGTACGTTGAGATGGTTTGGTATGTGGAAAGGTGAATGAAGTGGTTGGTTAGAAATATCGTCGGGGCCAGAGGCTGGGAAGCGAGGGATGGAGAAGAGAGAAAGCGATTGAGTGCGGTGAACGAATGTCTGAGGAGGCAATGTGAGTTTGGCAGCGGCCGAGATAAAGCGACTCTAGGAGAGAATGGGGGGTTTTGTATGGGGGCATGTTGTGGCACCTGGCGGTGGATGAATTAATGACGAGACTTTACCACCGCTGGAGTGGTCGTCGGGTTCATGATCGCTCTAGGGTTGGACTTTTTATGTACTGTGGACAGAGCTTATAATAATGGTTACCGCAGCGGCGCGTAAGTGCGTCGGCTTGCGGCTTTTGCTTTTCGATCGTTTGTGCATTGTTCCATACGTCCGTTTTTTTCCGATGATTGTTACAGACTTATGATACAATCTTGGGGCAAAGAGGAAGGTGAAGAAGAAAGAAAGAAGAGTATTTTCAAATGAATTGCCATTTTTTTAGTTAACAAAACTAATTGAAATTCAAATATCTAAATAGGAAAGTTCTATTTTTGCTCACACAAAGATGAGCTTGGAATTAGGAAAGAATATTGCTAAATTGTTTTGGGAACATAGAAGCTCTATTTGGAAATATGAGTTGATTGAAGTCAAAACATACATTATTATAGATTTGTGTAGCTCGTGTTTTTGCCTCGATAGAGGAGATACATCCAAGGCTAGGAAGCAACTGAGGATCCTGAGAACCAAGAATTGATGACCAAGAATTATTTGTTTGACATAGAATTAATTGCCAGTACCAGTATTTCTTGGTTAAAAAAATGCTTCTGTGTAGCAGAGCGTATCTTAAGCACTTTAGTGATGCTAACTGGTGTTTCGGGTTCTAGACTAGTTTGGGAAGGCAAGAGTCTACTTCTGAACTTTCGACAGTAGATGAACACGCGTCAATGTTCACATTTAGCTCTATTCTAGACAATTTTTGACATTCTGGGATGTAGAATGGACTTCGTCTCTATAATTCAAATGATTTGTCCAAAAACTCTCTTGGCCATTATAAATCATTAAAATATTCACTTACACTTCCATATAATTAATCTTGTAAAATAAAAGGAGAACTGTTCCAAAAGAATAACTACTATTTTCAATTACAAAATTACAATAATATTAATAAGATTCTTCTTGCTTATAAGTGGGAATAAGAAAAGTACCCTATAGAACTCTCTAGCAGTCTTTTGATACATACTCAGAACGTTGAAAATGTAGGAATGTGCGACATCTGAGGTGGTGGGATTTGATAAAATCCTTGATCGTTACTACCTTCTGAGAAATTTTAAGTAAATGAACCATCCATGACAAGGGAAACTTTGGAAGAATTAAAAGTCATATGTGGTATGACCTCAGATTTTGAGATACATACATGATGACGTTGATAATATATAGAGTGGATGGATATTTTATTTTTGGTTTTTATATAACTTTTATTTTCCCTGTGTTTTCTCTGTTGTATATATATGTGTATAATAAATATATATTATATATATATATTATATATATATATATATATTATATATATATATATATATATATTATATATTATATATAATATATATTATATATATAATTATATATATAGGGTATATATATTATATATATATATATATAATATTATATATTATATATATTATATATATATATATATATATTTATAAGTATATCTATTTAATATATATAATATATATTATATATAAGGTATATATATAGTATTATATATATATTAATAATATATTCTATATCGCGTATATATAACTACTACATATATTTATATATTGAATATCATTAGTATATTATACTCGTATCTATATAACTTGGTGTCATCAGGGCGGTATGAATTTTTCAATTTATTATGGTGTTCAGTGAACTATTGTACACAAAACAGAATGACAATGGTTGACTAAGAACATACTTGGGTAGTCTTTGCGCTGAATCTACGAAAATATCGTCATTGCTTTCGACATAAAATTTGGCATATATGTATTTAACAGCGCTTATTCTTGTCTGATTTTTTCACTATTATGGTTCTGTTTTTTTTATCCAATTTGTTCATAGCAGTATTTTCTATTTTTTATTTTTTTTTCAGACAATTCGCACAGCGGCAGATAATCAAATCGACATAGACTTAAAGATATTTGGAGAGGCAACTGGCTATCTGTGCATGAGGGGTATGAATGCAAATTACCGTTTAGTTTTGGTGGAAAGAATCCTGGAACGAAGGTTTTAGATATTTTTGATGAATGCTGTGGAACATCTATAATAAGAGACTCAGCCGCTTAGCGCTTTATCATGAAAAACAAAGGGTTGAGAAATTGAGAGGACCCTTTGATTTAATATATGATGGACATTAATTGGCTCGAAGATGATGGATATCAAACGGATTAAAGAAACAGATGGATTAGTTGGACATTAATCTTAATTGAATTCAGAACTATTATACGTAATTATTACCTTAACTGGAAAGCCATCTGTTATCAGAGATAAGGTACGCAACTGAACGATCAAATCAGGTTCAAAGATAATGGCAATCGAAAGGTGAAACAGTCATACGTATACTCAATGTTTTAATGACATTTGCTGATACTAGAGAAGAGGTTGAAACACATTACCTGATGTATATATAATTAATTATTGATATCAATTAAGGATGAAATTAAATGAAAAAAGAAGACGAAGTTAAAGGATGCAATTGAAAAGCATATACAACATTTACAGTCTTAATACTATTAACCATTTATATTCCGGCTAAAAATGAATCAAGTTACTATCTGTCAATTTTTACATTACTGCTAGAAAATCTCTTATTTCAATTCAGAAAAAGAAAGAAAACATCAAAGATAAGTTTATCTTTAGAAAAGAAACGAACAAAAGACAATTGCTGTATTATAGAAATCTAACCAGTAAGACAAGATTCTTGTTTTATAATTTAGATTTCATGTGGGACTGCCTAAGAAAAATCATTGTTCTGTACTGACTTTAAAAAACTTTTCAACTACGTGAATTTGGGATTTACAGGAGGATATTGTTAATATGTTTATTTCAAAACAATCCAGAATTGTTTAATGCGCGGTTTGGTCCATAAAAAAATAACATGCAAGGGGAACTATATTCTGAAAGTCATGTGAAATTTCAAACAATTCATGTGAAAAACAAACACTAATGAAAAATGTGGAGGGCTGCAAAAGTGCTCTTTCATACATGATTCTACTGTTTGAAGGAGGTTTTGGAATTATGACAACATAAAAAAAATTGAGCCCAGGAGAGATCAGCATATCACATAAGACATATTAAGATAAGCAATCATATGTACAAATTGAAGCCAAGATCATATAGCCATGTAAACCATGACACAATGCATTCTAATAGAATTTAATGACAGAGAGAACAAAGCAGTTATGTAGGCTATAGTTCCGAAAACAATTTCACGATATTTAAAATTATAAAAAACAGATTAATAATTCTCAGAGACAACATGCTTCAAGTAGCTAGACAAGTGCTGCTGTAAACTGAAAGAATTGAAAAGCTATGTTTATACTTAAATCATAGTTGTGAGAGATCTCTCTGAAAGAAATGCTAATTCCGAAATAGTTACAAAATCCATAGAGCTTGCATTTTTTACTAATTGTTAATACTGAAATACTGAAAAATGTAAATAAAAAAGAAACAACGACGGCAGGACAAAGATAGAAAGATAAAAAAATCGCAATGGAAGATAGAGACCAATTGAATAAGGTCTATTGTGAGAAAAAGTATTTGAATCAATAGCTGTACCAAGAACACAGCATGTAAAACTACTAAAATAATATACTGATAGCTTGCAAGGAATTATTACAGAATTATAAATTGCTATACTTTTTTTCGATTTTCAAAAACTATCTCGGACTATAATAGTTTATACCTTAGTTGATGAAATGGACTTGTTAAATAGAGACCTTGATGTGAAGATAAATTTTTTTAATGAATTCATGAGTGTATGTTTGTTGGATGAATAAAGTTTCAAAAATGCTGATTTGTTTTTATATTTTATTTTTTAGGGTGTTTGTATATATGATGGTAGTGAATGGTATTTTTGTAGATTTAATATGATTTTAAAAGTTTTTTTTTTTTTATACTGTATGTATATAAAATTTGTATAGTTTGAATATAATAATAATATATTATAATTAATAATAATAATTTTAAGAGAATTATAATATTTTCATGATAATATTTATGGAGCAATTACTACAGATGTAAGGCGAGTGTGAACTTGTTTAGTTGTGTTAGATCAGCAATATTTAGTATAATTTTATGCAAAGTGGTAGGAGAGGTAAGTTTTGTTAAAGACACTTGAGGTGGATATTTAGTTTGTTAGTTTACTATGGAAGTGATGAAAAAAAGGAGTGGGTGGAGGTAGTGAAAAGGAGGAGAGGAGCAAAGAGGGTTATGTACGAATTTAAGAGCACAGGATAGTTGAGGCAGTGGAAATGAATATGGAGATGTGGAAGAGTGAATTATGGTATACAGGGTGTATGGTAAGGATGTGAATGTGAGCAAGAGAGATTTTTATTTTAATTGGGTGATAAAGTTTGGAAAAAGAGGAAGGGATGAAAAAGATCTTGGATGGAAATGAGCAACAGAGATCGTTAAGATAGAATACTTGAGTTTTTTTATATTCATGAGTGATGAAAAAAATAAAATATGTGGCAGGTATGGGTGATGTGAACAGGTATGAGGTGGAAAGATTGATTTGGGTGGGTGTGTAACCTGTTGGAGGTGCAAATGTTAATAATCATAGCGACAGTGTTATCAGTATTGTGGAAAGGATGAAAATGGGAGTTTAATTTAAAGATGCTTTGCACTGAATGTGTTGACAGGTCTGGGTTAGAAGAAGGGTTGAGAGGAAGTGGATGGTTAAAATGAGACAGAGAGATGAATGAAGAGAATGGTTTGAGGGAACATGTTGATAAGAGGAATTTTATAGTAAAAGTGCGAAATGCGAGGTTTGATGATATTGTATCATTTTGTGAGAAATGTATGAAAGAGGTACAGAATAGAAGTAGGAGTGAAAGAGGGGGTAATGTTGGAGAGGAAGAGATAAGATAATGGGGAGAGAGATATATATAGTTTTGGAAAAGGAAGATGAATGAATGATGAAACAAGTCAGTAAAAGTGAATATTTTAATGAAAAAGAATGGGAGTGAAGATGATGAGAAGATACGGGAGGTGGTGACACATTCTTTGAACAAGGGTGTTCGAAGAATGTGACTGGGGAGAATGATAATGCCAAGAGTGTAGGAAGTATGATAGGATGAAGAAAGTGTTATAGAATAATGAAGTTTATAAATGTATGTTTGTTTTTTGGGAATAACTAATTATCAAAGTGCAAAGGTTGAATATACATGTGGCAGATATTAAAGGAGATGATTTTTGTTCGAATGGTGGTTGGTGATGGGGATATACAATGTCAGTTAGGGTATGAGCTTTAAAAAAATACAATAACCGCAATATATCTACTGTATTTGTAAATTTAACAATAGGGAATTAGAAAGGGAGTGTAAGGGCATTTTGAAGATTGAAGAAAGGAAGGAAGGAGAAAGATGTTTGGTGGGTAAGGAAATAAAAGATAGGTTAGTGAATGAAAGAGGAGAAGTGATATTCTGTTAATTTAGAATTTGTTCATATGGGAAAGGGAGGATATGGATTTTATTAAAGATTGCATATGGGAATGCTTTTGAAAGTGAAGATAGTAAGAGAAGATAAAGGATGTGTAGAGAGGTGAGTGATGAGTGCGATGTTTGTGTGAGATATAGATTGATGTAGTAGTCTTTGGTGGGTTTTACCACTTAGAAAGAATTTAAGTTTGATGTGATGGATGATATGGGTGAAGTATTGTTAGGGAAGTTGGTGAGAAGAGAGAAAAGAGTTGTGGAGAAGTATTAGAAAAATGGTTAGTTATTTGGTGAAATGAAGATTTTTGAGTAATATGGTTTTGGAGTTTTAGAATAAAGACATGAAAGTTTGTGTGAAAGGTTCGTATTATGCAATGGGTAAGTGATGGATTGAAAAGAAATGGAGTATGGTCTGTGCAAAAATGGTGGTTTGGTTGAAGGATTCATATGAGAAAATATTGAAAAAAAGGAAAAATGAAGGCGTGGTAGACCGTATGTAATTTGGTAGTGTGGTAAGCAAGTTTTATTGAATTAGTGGGTCTTTTACTCTCACAAGTGTGCAGTGTGTGCAACTTTTACGATAGTATGGGTTGTTTTTTTCGTGCCATTCACTTAATTACAAATGGATATTGGAGGGCATTAAATCTAGTAGGTTAATACACATTCTACAAGAGGGAGATGATAGGATAAAGAGGGCATGAAGGGCCAGATAAGGGAACAAAGTAGGTTTAGTTGAACCTGGTATGAATGTGTCTTATAAGTAAGATTTTGATAAAGAGTGAAGAGGCCCAGCAAAAGTGATAGGAAGGGATGGGAAGACTGTGGTAGTAAAACATGGAAGGACATTAAGATAGGTAGCTAGGGTGCACATTACAAGGTTGGAAAGACTTCCAACTGGGAATATTATAGGTGAGGTAGATGATGGTGAGAGTAAGGATAATTTAAGAAAAAATGGTGATACCAGAGATAATGATAGTATTGAATGAGGATGAATTTGTTGAAGTTGAGATAGTGGAAAACCCCATTCGAGAGGAACAACAGGTCCCTGAAATAATGAAAGAAAAAGTTAAGATAGGAAAAAGGGAATAGATGTGTTAATAGAGAAAGTAATAAGAGTATTGATGTGAAAGTGCTTAGTTGAGCTGGCAGGGCTACAAGTAAGAAGTGGAGTGATTCTTATAATATTTAAAATGTGGGTAGTGGGGAGTGTAGCTGGATTGATTTTTGTGATTATAAGGATATTGAATGTATAGGTGATCAAAAGGAGGTATGGTTGGATGGTTGGTAAATGCGATGATGAAAGTGTTTGTTGAAAGCTAAACATAAGGAAATTGACAATTGGGAAGCGAATGATGTTTTAAAGAAGGTTAATGATAGAGGTCAAAAAAGTATATCACTTAGGTTTGTGGTCAGGGAAAAATGAAAGAAGGTAAAGAAGTGTGTAAGGGGAGAATGGTTGTCAAAGGTTTTGAATGAGAAGGAGATGATTTAATAACTGAAGCACATACTTGTTCATGGGAGGTAATAAGATTGTGTTTAAGTGTTTTAAAAAGAGAGGGATGGAAGTATAACTCTATTGATATAAAATTTGTGTATTTGCAAAGGGATATAATCAGAAGGTGTGTGTATGTGATTCCTCCGAAGAAGAATGAAGAATGATGTATCTGGGAGTTAAATAAGATTTGCATCGGTTGAAAGGTGCTGCAAGAGCTTGGTATGATAAAGTGGTTGCGGTGATTGTAATAATGGAACAAAAATATTAATAATAATAAAATTTAATTCAGCATCAAATTAAATATACTTTTTTTCAAGTTCTTTCTATTCTTCTAAATAATACTTTAAAAACAATTATCAACACATATAAACCCAGTAAAATATGGGAGCATTACACATGTGAAACACAAATTTGAATGTTAAGTTGAGATTGGTAGTGGTTTTAAAATCTTGTTTCAAATTGGTAATTTCAACTATATTTTGGTTTAGGCAGAATCATTTTAATTAAAAAACTTAGGAGATATGACATAATTTTATTGAGCATGATAGTATTGAATGTTTTGAATGATTTAGTCCTTAGCTACTGATAATAATTGTATTTGCAAAATAATGTAAACTTTTTATTTTTTTTAACAATTGATGTTAAAAAAAAAATTATTTTTAATATTTTAGTACAATTTTAAGGTCTCTAACTTCTTTTTATTTCTAGAATAGTCCTAATAAATTTTATAATGAAAAAAATTATTATTTTAAAATAAAAAAAAAACTGGAAAAGAAAAAAAATATATATCAAATCTCTTTCAAAAAGATTTAATCGAAAATAAACTAAAATTTAATTTTATATGTTATAAATAAATAAACAATAATGCACATAATAATAATAATAATAATAATAATATGTCTCTACGTTTGATAATAATAATAATAATAATAATAATAATAATAAAGAAGACCATATCCCAAAAAATGTAACAAAAGAATTAATATGAGAACATGAAAACCTGGTATATATAGTATATTATATCTATATATATATATATATATTTATATTATATATTATATTATTTATATATATTATTTTTTATTTATTATATATATATTTTATTTATTATATATATATATATATAGTTATATATATATTATATTATTATATAATATTATATTATTATATATATAATAATTATTATATATATAATAATATATATATTTATATATATTATATTTATTTATATTATATATATAATATATACGTAATATATTATCTATTTATTATCTATATATTTATTTAATATAATATATATATAATTATATATTTATATTATATATTATAATATTATATATATATATATATTATTATAATTATTATTTTTTATTATATTATTATATTATTATATATATATATATATTATAATTAGTTTATATATTATTATTATTATTATTATATTATATAATATATATTATATTATATATATATCTTATTATATATATATATATTATATATATTTATATTATGTCATATTAACTTGAGAAAATATAAGGGATCTATTATAGTTAATGATTATTTCTGGAAAAATTATGTAACATACTGATAATTATCGTCTAGATAATAATTTTTTTTTTTTTTTTTTTTTTTTTTTTTTTTTTTTTTTTTTTGGATTTTTTATTTTCAAATGGTTTAATTTGTTATGTTTACGGTTTATTGGTTTTAAGGATATATATTTTGATTTAATTATATAATATTTTTATTGAATATATTTTGTTATTTTTTATTGAATAAGATATGGTGATGATGAACAGTTTAGTTTAAAAACACGAAATCCTTCTTAAATTCTGTATTTTTATTTTATTAGTTAAATTTGAGTAAATTCTTAGTACTATCTTTCATTGCCACTTATTTATTTAATTGAAAAAAATTAATGTAATTTAAATATATGGTCTTTAAACATTTTTTATTAAAGGAATTATTCGACTTTATTAAGAATCTTAATAATTTGGAATTATTGGTGATAGTGGTTTTTGATATGGTTGTTTAGGAATAATGAGGTGTTTTAGTTTTTGTTTAGTACATTGGAGTTTATGAAAATTTATAGTTATCTAAAGTATTTTTGATTTGTTAAGTAATGTAGATGTTAGTCCTGAGTGGCATAACTTATTGAATAAATTTGAATTTATTTTTTCTGGAATAATACAGAATTGTTCTATTAATAATTAATATCTGGGTTTTTTAAGTATATAATCCATTGAGATGTTTTTAAAAAGGATACGTTCATCAAAGCATATGCTACCAATGTTTATATTTTTCTTAGATTTAATGTCTGAAAATGGAATCTTGGGAGGAAGATTAAATTTTAAAGAATTGTGTCAAATTTATGAATCTGCATGAGGGATGATAATGGAATCTAAAATATTTTTATAAATATTTTGTTACAGTTGTGATATATTTCTATTTTGCTGATTAAATAAATCTATTTGTTCCAGTCAATGAAACCTGATGTAGCAAAGGGAGATTCTTTCTTGGACATTAGTAGGCATGTCTATATCAACATAAAGCGCACACTTTAATAAATGAATTATCACAGTTTTGTGATGTACAAATAGTGTGCTGTGATTAATATGTGATATTACATAAAGTGATTAAAAATATTACGTAAGTTTGTGTATTGGGTTAGGAATATAGTGATATAATCATCTATTTTTCATAATTGAAGAAAAGGAAAATGTTATTCAAAAAAACGTATTATTGTGGAGAAATTCCATAAAAGGATTATTATCATATAGAATGTTGCTTGGTTTTTTCGACAAGAATTTTAACTTTATTTCATTTATTATTACTTCTAGAGAATTTAAAATCTGTGAGCTTAAAAAATAAAGAGATTTGGTTTAAAAGTATATGGATATGTCGGTAATACAAACTTATGATATATTATATTATTATAGCCCGTGAACAATTATATTATATATATATATTATATATACTATATTTTATGGTATTGTTACTATATTTTGATATTCATGATTTTTTTGAAAAATTTTAGTTAAAACTTTTAAGTTCAAGGTTTAGTTGTTTTTTTAAAAATTTTTAGTGGAGTTTGGCAGTATTCATTTAATTATACATCTTTTAAGATAATTATTAATTAATTATTAGACATTTTTTTTGAATTAGAAAAGATTATTATTAAATATGAATTTTATTATTTTATATATCTATATATATATATATTATTATAATATATTATATATTATATATATAATATATATTATTTATACTATATATAATATATATATTATTATTTTTATATCTATATATATATATAATATATTTATTAATAATTTATAATTATATACTATTTTTATTTCTATTATTATATATATATATATAGTATTAGTGATGTAATTCCGAAATATATATTAGGGTGGAGTTGGAGTTAGTATGTATGGGATTTTGTGAGTAGTAGTTGGTTGATTTGGATAATTTAAGCGGAAAAGTTTAAATAAAATAAATTATTCGATATATTATATATCTATATTATATTATTAAATTAAATTATATATATTAATTTTTATATTTTATATTTATATATATTATATTATTATATATATATATATATTAGTAAATGTGATTGCTGAGGGTGGTTTGGTAGTTTGAAGGTTTTGAGATTAAATGGAAGCTAGATTTGTTGGAGGTTTTTAGAATTGTATCAGAAGAGTTAATTTTTACGGATGACGATTGGAGGGTATTCATTTTAGAATTAGTTTCAAATTTTTTTTTTTATTTTGTTTTATATTATTATATTAATATATATTATTATATATTATTATATATATTATATTTATATTTTTATAATATATATATTATAATATTTATTTTAATTATTATTATTATATATTAATTATATTTATTATTTATTATATAGGTTATTATTATATATTATATATTTTATATATTATTATTATTAATTATATATATATTTATATAATTTATATATTATTATTATATATATATTTATATTATATATTATATAGTTATTTATTTTATATCTAGTATTTGAATTTGTTGTATATTATTTGTTAAATGTTGTTTTATAGGAGTTTTCGTTTTTATTTGTGTTTTAGAAAAAAGTAGAAATGCATGATTTGCGTTGTTTTGTTGATATCGTAAATGTTAAAGTAAGGACTTTTTTTAATTTTATAGGTTGTTATTCTGTGTTGCGATTTAGTCACGTTTTAATGTGTAAAACAATGAGGAGTGGTAAGCGTTTGAATTGATGAATATTTATTACTAAATAAATCATTATTTTTCAATGTAATGATTTGATCCTTTTTCTGTAATGTAACATTTGTTATTAGTTTTATTTTGTTTTCGATAGATCGGAGATATAAAAGTGATATATTGTTTGTAAACAGAATGAAAGGAATTTGTTTGTTTTTGAGAATTCAGGAATTGTAATGGCATGAGTGAAGGTTTATTGTTAAGTGTAGGTTTAAGTGTTTTTATATAAAAGATTCAAATTTTTAGTTTTATTTCGAGCCTTTTGGATGGGAATTTTGAGAGATTAAGGTCTCATTTTGACTCAAACTTGGAAGCTATTTTGGTTTGAGAGTTTTGGGAGATTAGTTCGAGTAAATGAGTTTGAAGGTCTATTTTAGTTGTGATTGACTACATGTCGATGTTAACGTTGATTTATATTGTCGATGTGTGGGATTCAGTTCTGGGATGCTTTTTTCTGGAACTGATTGAAGTTGTTTTTTTTATTTTAAGAAATTGCTAGTCCAAGTTTTGTTAAGATATTTTAATATGAGTCGAAGAGCATGGAAGGGGTAAATGAGGGAGGCATAAGGACGTTTTAGGACTATATAGTATTTTGGGGATAGTGTTATCGGAAAGTGTAAGTTTTTCCAAAAACGTTGAGGGATCAAGGTAAATAGATTAGGAAGGTGATTTCTTAAATGGAATTCATTAGAATAGGTTGTGTATGAGGATTAGAAGATTTATGATTTTCTGAGTATTTAAGTTCCAAGTAAAGTATTAGTGGGTTGCGATAATCGAAGTAGCAGTCAATATTTACATGGACCATTTTTAGTTCATTGTTCCAGATCATTTTGACGTCTTTTGCTAAAAATGATTTTAAGTTTTTTTTGTTTTTTTTGGTGTTTATTTTTGTTTAAATTGTAAATTGTTTTAAAACTTTCAACGAATTTCTTATTTTGTTTGGTAATTTTGTATAAGTAGGGAAAAATATTCAGGAAAGGTAGGGAAGAATTTTAAGATTCTTGAAGTAGGAACTTAAGTCGTGGAAATGTTTAATTTCAAATTGAAAGATGATCATGGACAAGTTACTATTTTTGATATCTTTTTTACTTACTGTATAATTGTGGGATGAGAGTGTATTTGATAAGTGAATGAAGATGATGGAGAGAAAAAAAAAATCATAATTATTTTGTTTATTTATATTTTTGTTTATTAAAATTCTTTATTATGTGTGAGAGGTGTTAAGTATTTCCGATTGAAGGTGATTGGTATGGATGTGTTTTAGATGTATTATTTTGTTAATGTTTATATTTTTTCTTTTGGATTTATGTTTTTTTTTTTTTTTTTTTTTGAGGTTTGAGGTGATTTGGGGTTTTGTGTGTTTGAGGTACTAGTTCAAGTTAAATGTTTTGTTAAACCATTATTATAATGATGGTTTTTTTTAAATACTTTTGATGAATATTTTTTACGAAGTTCAACGTCAAAATTGGTCATTATGTTAAGTTTAAATGTTCGTACTACTTTATGGAAAGATTTCTTAAGTCATCATCTTAATAGTTTGTATTAGATTACTGAGATTTGGAGTGTGTACGGTATTATCTTGATTTAAAAAAATTTATAAGAGTAAAGAAGATATTTTTATTATTAACCCATCAGTGAATCGTTAAGAAGAAAATATTAGAAGATGCATCTGAGTAAATGTCGGGTTCATATTGGATCTAGGTTAATTTTTGTAGCGAAAAGAAGATTGTTTATGCTAGAGGTTGTACAAATAAGATAAGATATTTTAAAAAAGGCAGGAGGAGGAAGAGAGAGATTCTGTGATTCGGTTTTGGTTTGTTAGAATACGAAATTTTGTTTACTTAATTAAAGAGATATGATTTTGGGCAATGTGAGTGAGAGCCTTGGAAGGCTTTTACTTTCAGAGGGATCTTTTAATATTTTTCATGTATTTTGAATTAGTTTGCCATTAATTATTATTAAAGATATTATTTATTAAGTGTTTTGATAAGTTTTTTTTTTTTGAAAATCAAGATTAATAATTTTAATAGAATTGTTTTGTTTAATTAAAACGATTATTTGTAGAGGATTTTATGGAATTAGAATCTTTCCATAATATTGTCGAGAATTGTAAATTGTGACGGATGGACAAGTGGGTCTGAGTTTGGAATTTGTAAATGATTAGTTTAAGGAAGTTTTTAAAAAGAGTTTGATTTTAGGATGTTCTTTGTTTGAATAGAAATTTTGTAATGGTGGGTGTTGAGAGTTTTCGCTGTATGAAATCAAATATTGTAATCAAAAAAAAAAAAAGTTTATAAAAGAAAGATATAACAGACTTAGTATAAGTATCAGTATAAAAATCCAATATAATATTAATGGAAGGATGAGTTGGAAACACCTTAGGACCGATGGAAGATAGTAGGTATAGTTGAACTAAATAAAGAAGGATAGCGTAGATTTATGGATGGTGTTATGTCTTTTATTTTTCATAAATTTATTAAATTTAGTTAGGAAAGATTATAAAAATATATGTAACTTGGTTCTGGATCTTATTATGTTGATTTTACATTGTTTTTTTTGCATTTTTGATTTGGAATTTTAATGTCTTATTTCATGATTGATTTTTTCTGATTTACAGAAGTGGTGAACCTGAACAGGATTAATATAAATGTGTGAGATTTTTATAGGGTAAGAAACTGAATGAAAAAGAAAGGTTTAAATAAAAAAACAATACTAATTATTTATGAAGTTAGTATTATAAATTTGTTAAGGATTAGATAGAATTGTCGTGTAAAGTTTTAGTGGATTGATATTTTACTTTATCGAGCATAATATTTACTTGGAATATTTCTTTTTTATTCTTTATATAAATTGGGTATAAGGTTGAATAATCTTTTGTTACTTTGTTTGATTGGAAGTTTATTAGAATACTTTCTCTGTATTTTTCTAGGTTTGAATTTAATTTAAGTTTTGAATTGTTTAGGTTTTTTGATATTTGCTAATATGATATGATTTAAATTTGTTTATGCTCGTTATGATTGGAACTTTCAATGCTCTTATTAGATTAGAAATATCTAATTCAATGGTATTATTTTTAATTAATTTTGGAGTTTTTTTAAGATTAAAAGTCATGAATTGGGTACATCGTTTAATTAAATGTTCATGTAACGACTTGGTGGTAAATTTTACTAGATGAAGTTAAAGCATGGGCATTATTTGAACTATTGATCTAAGAGATTTAGCTGTAGATATATGATATGGCAGTATATATCTTAAAATTTATATTTTAAATGTTTAAGCACACAAAAATTTGGATCTTTTTATATAAAAAATTACTATTAATATCAATGACTTTTGTTATCGGCTTTTTATTTGTGAAAGACAATTTTTTAGGTTTATTTTGTTTAAAAAATTGTATAGTGTTGTGACTCGTACCGCACCAAGAAATATATAAAATGGTTTCAAAAAAATTGATCACTATTGTGATGGAGTTTATGTTTTGAGAATAGATTTACAGGTGCTTTAATTGAATGAAATTTATCATTACGGGCTTAACGCGTATTTTTTGGTTTTAACATTTGTAGAAGTGTAATTAAGAATCAGGTGATTATAGAATCTAAGGAATTTTACGTTTGTTCAGATTTTTTTCGTTTGGGTTTAAAAAGAACAGAATCGGCATTTTTAGTTGTAAATCAAATAAAAGAAGATATATAACTACGTAAGTAGATAGATAGGGAAATATAGAAAATTGCGGATATTTATATACTTTATATTATAATAGAATATTATAATTATTATATTTATATTATATATTTTATTATATATATATATATATATTAATATAATTATATATATATATAATTATATTATTATATATAATATATTTATATATAAGTATAATTATCTATATAATTTATATATTTTATATTAATTATATATATATATTATATATAATTATATAATAATATTAATATATCTATATATATATTATATATATAAATTATATATATATATATATTATTATATATATATATATTTATGGAATTTAAAGATAAAAAAAAATAATTTTGATTTTTTTAGAAGGGTGAAACTACTTCTCGAATTCGTGAGTTTTGCGATTTTTTAATTTTATGTCTGATAGATTTCTGACTATCAAATTATTTCGTGATGGGTGTTGATAGTCAAACTTCAACCTTCGATGCGGGACATGTAGTGATATTATAATATATATAATATATTATTATATATATATATATATTATATATTATATTCTTTATATATATATTTATATATATTATATATATGAAATATTTTCAGATAAAAGTGTGGTATAGGTTCAAGGTTGGAAATTTTGACGATACGATTATACAAATTACGTAGATGATATCAAAATCGTACGATGATGGTTTCGGTGTCATAATTTAATTATATATTATTATATATTTATTATATATTATATATTATATTATTATATCTAATTATTTATTATATTTATAATTATATATATATATATTTTTATTTATATAGTATATTATTTAATATTTTTTTTTATTTATTTTATAATATAAACATTTATTTATTTTAATTATATTATATAGTAAAATTATATTTGAAATAGTTTATTTTCTGAAAAAATTTTAGTTAATTTCTAAGTAAAAGTTAAGTTACGTTTAGTTTTTAGAAATTCTTTTAGTGGCAATTTTTAGCATAGTTTGATAGATTTTAAAACTTAATTATTTTTCGTTAATAGATTTTTTTGAAATTAGAATTTTTAAGAAATATATGATTAATATAATTAATATTTATTATCTAAATATAATAATTATAATTATAAGTTATTACATATATTAGTATATATATATTTATTATATATATATATTATATTATTAGTCTATCTCTTATATATTATATATATAGTATTTTGGGTCATTGTTTATGTTGTCTAGGTTGTTTACGAAAGATATTTTAAAAACTTTATTATAAATAAATTTGAATAATAAAGTGGTTTTAAAATATGTGTTGTGTAATCTAAGGAATTTTATATGATAGATATCTTTTAAACTGTATGAAATGATACTAGTTTCATTCCAAGATTTGTTTTTGTTGTCTTTTCAGTGATTGAAGATTAAGAGAGTTTTATTTCATATAGTTGTACTTGTAAAAGTAAGAAAACTTTGAGGTATATTTTTTTTTATTTTTTCATTATTGTATTCAAAGACCTTTTAGTCATAAGCAGGTGCTATTTTTTGTTTCACATTAAGCTGTTTTATTTATCAGTTAAAAGATAAATGATTCATTTATTAAAGTGTGCGCTTTATGTTGATATAGATTATAGACATGACTACTAATGTCCAAGAAAGAATCTCCCTTTGCTACATGCACTGGAGAAATTATTGTAAGGTCATGGAGGATATTGAGGTGATATTGTAGAATTTTGATTTGTATGAAGAATTGATGATAAAATCAACCATACTCCCGCCAGGGATGGTAAATGAAAGCACCTGTCTTCATTCTGTAATTACTTTCCTCCGAGATGTTGCCATTTTGAGATGTTAATATGGTAAGGAAATATATGAACTTTTAGGTATCATAGTGCTGTTGACGTGAATTGATCCTTTTTTAGAGTGTCAGTGATTGCTTATACTGGTAAGGACATTGTTATGGCGATTTATTGAAGTAGTGGAAAGTTTTTGTTATGATTAGGAAAAAATAGGTATTTATTAATAAGTTGGATTCATAGGAGATTGATTTTATACTTTAATATATTTGAGGATGTAGTCTAATGAATTTTTCTAAAGTCGATTTTATGATGGAGAAGATTGGAAACTAGTTGAATTTCTGATGAATTTTTTGCTCGACATGAGTATCAGTATGATTGAAAAATGTATGAGATGTTCTTTTGTATTGACGGGTTAGGCAATAACCCACGTTGAGTGGTGGTAAATGTTTACTAGGGCCGGTTATCGTTTAAAAAGTTTAGATTATGTTGACCTTTTCAGATGTTAATATATTTTTTTTTATATTAATTTTGCATGAATTTAAAAACGTTAATAAAACTTAATTTTTAAATTAGATATTAATTTTTAATAATGAACTTACATTGTTTGATATATAAAGTTTTAAAATTTGATAGCTGTAGCATCAGGGTCTTTATTATGTGAAGGTAGAAAAGTTTAAAGTTTATTAAATTATTTCTAGTTAATTTAGTCAAATGTTTATCTTTAACACAAAGCAAGCATAACTTAAGTTCATATGGGAAGGTAGAGTAGAGGGGTATTATTGCAAAAAAAAAAAAAAAAAAAAAAATTTGTATGGTATTAAAAGTATATTTTGTAAACCATTAATTTTTTTTCTAGTAATTATAGCTTAAACCTTGGAAAATATTTTATACAATTTTACTTTTAAAAATCATGTCTACAGTATATTTATTTATATTATATTATATATCTATTATATTCTATTATATATATATATAGGTTATTATATTATATCAATATATTTATTATTATATATATATTATATAGTTCGGTATTATTTATTTATTTTATATATATATATAATTATATATATATATATATTATATATTTTATATATATATTAATTTATGGGTTATTTATAATTATTTAATTATATATATTTTATATTATATTTATTATATATATATATATATATCTTAGTTATATATTATTATATATATATAGGTATATATATATTTTTATTATTATTATAATATATATTATTTGATTATCTACTATAATACATTATTATTATATATATAAGCAAATATATAAATAGTATCTATATAATAATATTTTTTATATATTATTAAGGTATATATAATATATATCTATATATATAATATTTATTTATTTTTTATTATATTAATATAATACTATTATATTATATATATTTATATATATATATATATATATATATATATAATAATATAAAGTAATAATTACGAACGTATTATTTTTTTTGTTAATTTTTGGGGTTGGTTTTTTTATTTTTTTTATTATCATTCTTGTTTGTTTTTTTTTCTTCATCTTATTTTATCCTTCTTATTATTATTATATTGTTACATTAACTTTATCGTCATATATTTAAACTTTAATGAATTTTCTCATTTGTTGTTTCATGATTTGTTTCCCTCTCTTTTTATTCAGATTTTTTCCTTCGTTTGTGTTTACTTTAATAAGAATGAACATTTATTATGGATATTTTTGAATAAAAAGTTAGAGCAGTTTGATTTGTTTCAATATTAAAAAGTTTCCTTAGAAAAGAAAATAAGTTTCATTATTTTGAACGGTATTAAGAATTACGCTTGTTTTAATTGAGTATTAGTATTTATTGATAAATGTTAAAAATGTTAAGTTTTTGTATTATAGGGAATCTTCAAGGATCTTCATATGAAATTCTGATCTCGACAGTACAGGAAATTAATTAAATTAATTTGGAATATCTGTTTTGTGCTGTATTTTTGGGTTTATATGTGTTGCATATTTTCTGGGGTTTTAAGTTTTTGAAGTTCTTGAAAAAGAAAAAGTTTTTACTTGTGATGATTTATTTTTTTAGTATTATATTTTTTGTTCTTATTAAATCCGAAACTTTTATTTAAATTTTGAATGATGAAAAATTTTTTAATATCTACTCTTTTCCTTTTTTGGAATAATAAATTTGTTCTTTTTTGAAACGATTTTATAAAATAGAGTTTATAATTTGTCTTTAATAAATTTAAATCACATTATTATTCTTAAATTGTTTTACTATATTTATTAAAAGGAAATTATTAAGTTTTTTAATTCTTCAATTTTCTGATAAATGAATGTTATTTTGACTTTATTATTTTTAATCAATATTCAGCTTATTGCTATGTTGAATAACTATTTTTATATGATTTAAGACCCTTACATTTTTGATTACATAGATCCTTCTTATAATCAAATAATGTACTATACTTTTATATTCTAGAAAAAATGTAAATTATATAATAAAACTTTAACAATTTTATTATTGCTATTTTGAATTATATTTCTTATATGAATTTTTCTTTCTATTAAGATTTTGGCTGTTGCTCAACATTCAACATTCAATATTCAACTTCAAATTCATTATTAATATATCATTATCTATGTATCACATTTTTTCTTAATTATCTTAATCTACTCATTATATATATTTATTGGCAGTCTTTAAATTGTATGTTGAACTAGCTATATTTATGTTTCATGTTTTATACAGTCATTTCATGTTATATCTTTTCGTGGGCATTTACTCTTTTAAAATTTATTATAAGAAATTTACTAAATTTTAATTTTGTTCTTATTTGGTTTGTCTATCACTTCATATAATAGAATGTTATTGAAGAAAATCAGATGTTTATGAAATTTAAAAAACCCTTTCTTTTTATGAAATGTTGTAGAGTTCCAATAAAATTTTTAACAATATAGTGCAACATTTTTGATATTAGATGCAATTTAGGAATAGATTACAATTTAACAGTAAAAAATTTAAAAAATTTTTTCAATGACATTATCTGCTAGGTTAAAGGTTTTGTATATGATTTTAAAATTTATTCTTTATTTTGAACAAATTATTTAAATATTTCAATTTAAATTAAGGATATTTTAATATACTTTTAAATTTTTTGGAGATGCAATTAAATTTGTAATATTGATATATCTAAGGAATTAAATTTTGTAACTAAAAAGGATATGAAGAGTTATCGATATTTTAAACTAGAATACATTTCTACGTTTTCTAATCTTCTTATATTTCTGTCAAATATATTATGATTTTGTGTCTTTTTCTTTTTCAAGAACAAGAATTTTTGGATTCTTTATTTTTACTATCTTATATATATATATTTATAAACATCTTCATACTATTCATTTAATCAGCATTGAATATTATCAAAAGTAATTTTCTAGTTATATATAATTTTAATTCTTCTTATGAAAAATTTCATAATATAAATAATCTAAAGAGATAATATTTAAATTGTACAAATATTTTTAATGCTGCAAGTATATATTTTTGATTTGATAATTCGTATTAAATATCATGTTAAATTATTATTTATACATTTTCTTTATTTATTATTTTATATCTGAATAGTATTTAAAGTTTTTTGACTTGTGTAAGATTGATTTTTTTGTTTCTTTTATATTTATCATTTTTTTCATTAAATATTATGTTTATTTTGTTATTTATTTCTTATTTAGAATTTATATATTTTTGCATTTTTTCCATGTTATTTAATTAATATTGTTATTATTTATCTGCTTTTGGAACAATCTGCTTGGAGATCAGAATCGGCTTTCGTAATTTAGTTATTTTTATTCATGTTATTCTCCAAAATGGTTATTTATTATCTGATCTTGTTTTATTTGTAATAGCTTCTTTTTAACTTTATTAACAGATTATTCAGGATCTTTAATGTTTTTATAATGCATTTAAATAGTTAGTACATTGTTTGATTGTATTAATGGTTGCATAGCGTGTAATAAATTAAATTTTCAAATTTTAGAGTAAAATAAGAAAGTTAATATTGTTATTTTTTTTGTATCTTTATATAAAAAGATTTATGTAAGATTTGTTTTTGATATAATATTCAATAATTTTTATTTTTTTAAAGAGTTTTACTAGCACTCACTTATTTATTAATTTATTTAAACTTATACATAATTCATTTTGTTAATATTATTTACTGTCAATATTTTAAGTCATTTAATTGTTTATATATTTCTGTTATTAGTAAGATAATGTTTTGTCAATTAAGGTAATTAAAATTATCAATAGAGGTAAAATTCGCTTTACATGGGCATAAAATTAAGCAATATGTGATATAAAAATAAGTTCATGTTACAGCATAGAGTGTTGAATGTGTTCATAAATTTATCAGATCTTTTTTTAAATTTATTATTATTATTATATTTATTATTATTTTATTTTGATAACTTAAATGTTGTCTGGTGTAGTAAGTATAAATAAATTTTTAACTAGATATGTATTAAAAGAAATTTAATATTAGTAAAACTTAAAATTGTAGCAAAGCACAAAATTTTGAATGTTTTCATTAATTTAGACGCTCAGGAAATTAAAAGTGGTGTCTTAGCTTTTGGGCTTGTATTATAGCTAAGGATAGATTTTTATGGGTGGAGAGATAGATTTGGAGAATTCATAGGAGGATTTATGTGTGGCATAATCTGAATAGAGGATTTTTGATAGGTTGTTTGACAGTGTGGTTCTTGGTAATCTATTGATGTCATATTTTGTTAGATAGATTATGCAGGTTCAGAGTGTATTTTTGTTATCTGTCTATTGTTTTGTTATTTTGTTTTGTTTTTAGTGAATTTTTTTAGGGTTGAGTGATGGTGGAGAAGATTTAGGGGAAAAAGATGACGTTTTATGTGAGTTTGGCTTGATAGTCGGGAGGGTATGAGGAGAGTTTTCTTTTAGGAATGTTATAAGTTGTGGAGGATGAAAGATTTGGTTTATTGTGGTGATTTACGTAGAACTGGGGCTGGGCTTTGCAGATTTGGGTGGGGATTGGATTTGAGCTGTTTTTTTCTATTATTTAATGTGTATTATGCAGTTAGGATGGCAAGGATGTATGCTTGAAGTTGCTGGATTG